>PVKU01004503.1:0-111129 GCA_004027475.1 Anoura caudifer | reverse complement strand
CGCTTCTGGATTAATGTCCAATCATAACAATTAGAGTCTTTCTGAATCTGTCCCTGCTGCTTCTGCAGCCTCTGTTGCTGATCCTCTCAGACTCTAGGGAAGCAACTCGCTGTGGTTCCCAGTGGCTCAGGCACGCTCAGAGTTCAGTAACCACTACTCCTGTCTCCAGTCACTTTCTTTGTTTGTCCACCTGTGTCTGAATCCTACCCCTTTTTCTGGACACAGATCCATGTCACGGCCTTGGGACCCTTTCTGACTGCCCTGCATAGCTTCCCTATCATCCTGGTCACGCGGCTGTCCCAGACTGGCCAAGCTGCTCGTCATTGTCATTTGGACTGCTTGATTGAGAGCTAGCGAGCAGCGAGGACTCCGTTTTGCTCATCCCTATAAAACAGGCCAACTAGCCCAAAGCCTGACATGCTCAGCATTGGCCAAACATTTGTGGAAGTCATGAATGAAGGTGAAATCTTTTAGTGGCCATTCTTGCTTATAGTGATAGTGTAGTGATAATGTTAAATAACTTTTGCAAATATAATAGTTTTTTCACAAGTCATTAGAACTAGAATTTTACTGATTGGCCAGATGTGCTTTGCCTAATTCTGATTCAATCATTCCCTTTTCCATCGCCCCCTTCTCTGTCTGGTTTCTATAACACGAATGAGAGAACATTGCCATCTGCTTGTGGAAGCTTCCAGGAATTCTCCCACCGACAGATCTGTTTTTTTTTTTTTTTTTTTTTTTAACAAAAAGGGAAAAAAGAAGGGAGGGAGGAAGAGAGGAAGGAAGGAAGGAAGGAGAGAAGGAAAGGAGGGGGCGGACTGCAAAGGAAGGCCCTGGAAGGCACTGGGGACTGTGCTGATGTAACTTAAGGCCTCTTTGTTTTCCTTACAGCCCATCTGTGCTCCTGCTCAGGCCGTGGGGAGGGAGGCCGGGTCCTTTAATGTTTACTTGGGGTGTGAACCTCCTTGGAAGCAGGGGCCTGGCCCAGAGTGACTCTTGAGGAAACTTCAATCAACTCTATACTGCAAGGGCCCAAAGCCACCACGTGAATTCATGGGCCCCCATAGAACCATTTCATTTCCTCTTTATTCCAGGCCCTGGGGATAGAGTGACAAAGAAGATGTGGCCCCATCTGCAGGAGGAAAGGAAAAATTGTCCTAGCTCCTGCACGCAGTCTTTTGTTGCTCTGGACTTTTGTGGGGTTTTTGTTGTTGCTGTTGTTGTTGGGTTTTTTTTTTTGAGGAAGAGAGGTGACATAAGTGAGATTTAGTCATTTGTAAACAACTTTGTCTCAAAGTGTTTTGCCTCTACGTAACTAGGCAGAGCTATTCTTAACACAAAGCTTTGGAGCCCAGAAAGGGGAGCTCCAAGAGTCAATATGTTACTTACCCAAAATGAACAGACGACGGAGGCAAAGTGCTCTCCGAGGTTTGCTCTCTCATACGTAGCACGAGTGTGATGTGACCGCCCTCACATATGTGAGGGTTCACGGAGCTATAAACTCTGGGAAGTGCCCAGCAGGGAGGCGGCACCCAGTGATGGAGCACCCACTGGATGCCCTTCTCATGCATCAGAAAACAGAGGGGACACGAGATGAGGAAGAGGGAGGCACGGCTCACTGTGACCACCACCCATGAGATGCTGTGGTGTGTGGCACAGTAAAGGCACAACAAAGGGATTTTTTTTTTTTTGAAGGGCGGTAAATGGCTGAGTTACAAGCTTGCAAATAAATGTGAAGCATTCTTTAAAGGGTTGCTGCAGTGATATATAATGTGCCTTTGTCGTCTTTGAGGGGAGGTGGAAGCTGGGAACTATGACAGGTTTTACCACCTAATTAGCCTCTTGATCTTAATAGAAAAATGACTGGATCCTTAGGGTTTTGCTGCGCTCATCTAGGTCATTTCCAGCTTTTTCTCACAACAAGTCAATTCTCCACCACTGTGCAATCAGCAACATCTGGAATGACTGGGATTTCTCAAAAGGTTAATGTGTGCATCCTGAGAGCAAGGCTACAATGTATCACTTCAAATCATACCAAACAACATTGTTGGTTTTTGTTTTTTTTTTTAAGGCAGCTACTGTAAAATTAGGGAAGGATTTGCTTGAAATTCTGTGGTGGTCATTTTTTTGGTCATCAAAAATCTGCCACGTTGTCGACGATATCTCCAAGGTGTTTTCAGGAAGCCCCTGAGTCCCATGCCTTCACACAAGATCCAATATGTCCTGGATTCTAAAGTGACAATTAGTTACTCCCTGACCACTGAGTCCTGTGAGGTTCTCTGGGCGGGACCCATGACCTCTGACTTTCTGAGACACATCCTAAGAGCAAAGGACCTTCTTCCTGGGACTGTTACTTGGGCTTCGGGGGAAATCTGCTCGTAGACTTTTTTATCTTTTCCCAAAGCTTTGCCTGAGTGTTGTTCCGGTGGCGGAAATATCCTTTATGCCCAGTTTCAACCACTATACCATGCCACACTTGTCATTGACACCTTACCACCCCTGTGGAAGAAGTCATGTCCCCATCAAGTAACTCTTCTGTGTGACACATTCAACAATGGCTCTGGTCGAGCCCTTTCCTACGTGATCCACTTCTGTCTCCTTTTGTGTCTATTAGGACAGTTTCTTTTTATTGGCCCACAAATACTGTCCCCATATCCAGACTTTGCTGAGGCGGTGGTCCTAACCTTTTCTTTTTTCATCCGTCCCAATCCTTCCAGCCTTTCAAGGCCCAGATAGAATCTGTTTTTTTTTTCATTGTTGTTGTTGTTGTTGTTGTTTTAAGTATTCTAATACTCACCAGTTGCCAAACTCCTTTAGTACTAATAGTTGATATTCATTCATCACTCATTCATTAATTCATTCATTCTTGCAACAAATATTTTCCATTCTAGAACTGACAATGGTGAATCAGATAACATCTTTGCTCTCCAGAAGCCCTTATTCCCATGTGGAAGACAAACATTAAGCAATTAAACAAGCTCATGCACAGGGTAGATTCTGACTGAGACATGTGCTCCGAGAAAAATAAAAAATAAAAAGGCAGAGTAAGGGCTGGAGATGACCATGGGAGAGGAGGCTGTTTTCTACACTGTGATCAGGGAAGGCCTGTTTGAGGAGGAGACATTGGATATTTGAGGAAAAAATCAGCAATGAGCCAACCTAAGAGAAGAGTGGTCTTGGCAAAGGGAACAGGAAATGAAGGCCAGGAGGCAGGAATGTTCTAGAAAGACAAGGGGTGTTTTAGAACAGCAAAAAGACACAGGTGGGGCAGCGTGTAGTAGGAGATGAGGATGAAGAAGATGCAGCGGTGAGAAACCGTAGGGCTTTGAGGGGGCGAAGAGGAAAGGGGAGCCCTTCCTGTGAAGTCTGCAGAGCTCATAGGGGAAGCTTGGGGCAGGCAGTGAATGCAGATTTGAGTAGGGGTGCTGTTAGACGAGTAAACATGTGCCTTTTTAGATGCGTTAAGTTTGAGTCCTCTTAGGCATCCCAGTGCAGATGCTGCGTAGGCAGTTGGACATATACAAATCTGAAACCCAACAAAGCTCAGGCTGCAGATACAAGAAGTCAGAGGCCTGGATGAAATCTCCTAGGATCTGACTGGAGACTGA
The DNA here is from genome assembly GCA_004027475.1 of Anoura caudifer. Taxonomy (NCBI): domain Eukaryota; kingdom Metazoa; phylum Chordata; class Mammalia; order Chiroptera; family Phyllostomidae; genus Anoura; species Anoura caudifer. Next base: position 107,521 of record PVKU01004503.1, on the reverse strand, counting down.
GGAGAGGCCAGAGCCCTGGGGCCCACCGACTTTTAGAAATCACGAAGGAGGAGCCAGAAAGGAGACCCTGAACTTGTGGCCGTCCAAGTTTCCCGCATATCTAAGCACACCCACGGTGCTGTGCGGTGCGCTCACAGATGGTGAACTTCTTGTGACCACTCAGGTCTCTCCACAGGAGTGGGGGTTAAGGAGCAAAGTGTTTTATCTGTGCCTACAGTCTTTATGTACCATGCATTTCTGAACTGTTCCAAACTTCCTCAAGGAGCAGACTCCCAGGGGACACGTAGCCACATCCTTTCTCAAGGATTTGATCTGTGAGATAGTTAAGAATTCTTTTACCAGCAGTAAACTGATGCACGGAGGTGAGCTAATGGATCAGCAGCCCACACTGTGTCAGCAGCTGGCCTGAGGCCACACTGTAGTCAGTGCTCAGTCAAATGTGGACTGAACCTGCAGTGCGGGCTTTAAAAAAATTGCTAACACATAGGGGTTGTCTACTAAGAGCTGGACAGACAGCAACTGTTGATCCTTACACCTCCATGCGATAGGCAGCATCATCCCCATTGTACAGGTGAGGAAACTGAGACCTGAGAGAGTTCCACAGGTAGTAAAGGGGCAGGTTCTTCTGGTCCCTGAATCCAGGCTCAGCACTACAGGGCTGCCCAGCCGCTGAAACAGAATCGCTGGGAATGCACCCAAGTGGAGTCTGTACTTAGAAAAACCTCTGGGACACTTTCATGTATTTGAAAGTTTGAGAACCCATGGATCATGGGATCTCAAGTTTGTTCTTTGGAGCTCACACACATTTTAATATTTGCTCTTCTAAATTGCTTATTTTTAATATCACTACATATGCACGTTTCAGTTAATGTTTTAGAGTCTCGCAGACTAGCGTGAGCAGCCCTCTGCTGCGCACAGGCAGCAGCGTACTGCACAGTCCATCATCCCCAGAAAGGCGGAGCCTGGGACTGGGCATCGGACTAGCTCGTCGTCTAACACGCTGATGATACCACCGAACCATGGAAAGCCTCGCGCCTTGAACGTCGACTCAGCCTACTCTCAGCATGGACAACGTGTCTTTTCCCCTGTGTTCATGACTCCATGCATCTGCCCACTCAGACCCATGAACAGTAGCAGAATAAATCAATCTTGTGGCCAGCGCAGTGGCGTGAATGACTCCACGGTGTGTCCGAGAAGAGACGGTGGCAATGGGGTCCTCCTCAGCTCTGCATCGCTCAGACAGGTAAGGCTAAAGCCTGTGAGTGGGGAGTGGCCCAGGGCCCTCGGAGACCTCATTGCAGGGAGCATTCTCTCTGATGGCCTCAGCAGATGGTATCAGCTTCTGGCGTGAAAGAAAAATGAAGTCATAGGGATATTAAAAAAGGAAATGAATCCAGTTCTCAGGTGAAAAAAAAGGCGCACGTTGACTACGCCAGGCCTTCAGGTCATAGGAGATGACACGCAGTGAACTCATTTCTGTTGACAAGAAATTGTGTTTTACTGTCACAGGTCTCCACCCACCTTGACCCTGAGTTTGCTTCATTTGTACAGTGAGACTGGTTTCGCCTGTTTGCTCCTGTAAACTATTAGTCACCCATTCGGAGGGTGCGTAAGCCAGTTTCCCCAGCAGTTGATCCTGTACACACTCTTTATCCCACAAAAGAAACAGACAAGGGCTTCACTACCTACTGTATTTGTCAAAGGAGGAAAAAAAAAAAAAATAAGTGGGGATAAAATTTGAGCCATTCCATCAGGGAGAACTGAAATCTGGACCTTGTATCTGAAAAGGAAGGAAGAAAACAAATGGGATGGTGGATGGGCAGAGGGCTGTTGGAGGGGAAGAGGCATTGGGATGCACTTCCAGGGTTTCGTCTTACATGTAGGGCTGTTAGATTATTTAAAAAAGAGAAAGAGAAAGAAAGAAAACTATAAGATGCTACAATAAATTCAAAATTCAGGTAAGCAATGGATAATTTTTACTATAAGTCTGTCCCACGTAATATCTGAGACATACCAGTACGAAAATACTATTTGCTGTTTATCTGGATTTCAGATTTAGTTCAGTGTCCTGTATTTTATCTGTCAACCCTACTTGAGCAGTGCCTTTTAATCTCAGTTTGAAAAAAATCCTTTCAGAAAACAGACGTCTTCAGAAAACTAGGTCATGGATTCAACAGCATAAATACTTGTTAATTGTGCTGTGCAGTGTGATGGGCTTGCATATTTAATTAATAGACATAAACTAGCAATAGTAAGGACTGACACTTAGTTATTTCCGTTAAAAACCCATCCAATGTATTTAACTATTGGTATGAGTAAGAGTAAAGTAAAAACAGACAGCTCCCATTCTAAGGCTTATGGAAAAGAAAAGGTCCATCCATTTACTCATTTACTCATTCTCGGCTTCTCTTTTACCCATACGAGTTCTTTCGGTAAGCATGTTTTATTGAATTTTATTTTAATGATCAAAATAATTACCATATAAGGGACTCCCTGACCTAGTTTCTTAAATAATTCTGCATGATGATAATTTAAATGCAAAGAGGTAATAGACCCAGCCTAAGACAAAGCAAAGCCCCTCTCCCTGCCCCTGAAAAGAGCCAGTGCCACCTCCTTGCTACTGTGGCAATCTGTCTAATTCCAATTTGTCCAGGAAGGAGGGCAATAAACTAGCACAATAAACACACCCAGGGGTTGAAGCAGTAGAAGCTTAGAGTTGGCTGCTAAGATTGGGAGACACAGTCTGAAGGAGACACGGAGTCTCAGTAAAACAAGTCCCGAAGTGCCCAAGTCTGCGGCTGAGAGGGGGTGGGGCGGGGGTGGGGCAGTGCCGGGGAGGTGAGGACAGGAGGGCTGCTCCGAGCAGTGGGAATGGAGAAGGACGGCAGAGATGAGGGAGAAGGATGATGCGTCTGTTGGTTGCCCAGTATCAGGAGGGTTGTCAAATGAAAGAAAATTTATTTTGTCTAACTCCAGAGAACAAAACCAAGGCCAATAAGCAGATGCAGTAGGAAAACAGATTTTGATACCACTGAGGCAAGAGCTCTCTGAGCATCAGGGCTCACTGCAATGGAAACGGGAAGAGGGGGCTGGCTGGGTGGTGGTCAGGCCTGGGGTGGAGAGGACTCCCTCTCCGATGAGGAGTGGACCGGCTGCCCACTGTGGTGCATGGTCCAGCCCCTCAGGGCCTGTGTCTCTTACTGATTGCTATGTCCTCGGTGTCTTGAACAATAGTTGGCACACAGTAGGGTCTCAGGAAATCTACAGGGTCACAGGGGGACTGCTTTTCAGAGGAGGAGGTACCATTCTGGGCCTTGGCCTTGATGTGATGGGGAAAGGGAAATTAGCTTAAATCACATTAACGCACCATGAGCATCGCCATTTGCAGGGGGAGGCTGTAGGGCTATAGTGTGTGAGAGCTACAACTATGTCACCCATGTTCCCCTATTCCATACCAGCCTGGACAGAAGAGTGAGAATAAAATCATAGTCAAAAGCAAAGCTTCTCTGCTTCCTCCAGGGCACTTACGTCACATGGCATGCCCTCAAGCTCCATCCCATACAAAACCGAGGGGACGGTATATTTTATTAGGCAAAGAAAATGATGTCAAGAGAAGGGATGCAGCAAATTGTGCCCAGGCTGGTGGCTGTAAAGAGGTAAGCCAGAGAAGATTCTTCTGGGATTTCTCAGTGGTTGCTTTTTCCTTGGCTTGGTTACCACAGTACTCTGGAGCTGGAGAATCAGAGATAGTGGCGGACTCAGAGGCGGTGTGAATAAATAAAAGACTGTGGCTCACTTTAAGCAGAGGCAGTAAATTGCCAGTAAGGTGCCCTGTGCTCGGTTTCACCTCCTTCTGCCATTACTGTGGCCCCATGGGGTCCGCTGCCCTCTGGGTGAGGAAGCTGCACAGACGCAAGCCAGAACCCGAGCACTGTGAGAGTGTGGGGGTGCCAGCAAGCCGCAGGCCCCTGACTCCTACACTGCCTTCCCAGTGATGGGTGAAGAGGCACACTGGACATCAAAGCCACCTGGATGTTCCAGGTGAGCCCGCGGTGCGCTCCAGCAGGAGGCGCGGCGCGGCTGGAGAGTTCCTGTGAAGGTGGCCACCCCTGTGCCGTCCAAGAGAACCATGCTTGTGCCCACAGAGCAGCTGGCCCTGCGCATGCCGGTGGCAAGGGGTGGGGTCAAAGCGGTTCTGACGGCAACAGTGGGATCCCTTCTGGTGCTCCGCAGTCAATCCTGTAGGATACTGGGCCTTTAACTCACGACTGTTTTGTAAGGAGCTATTTCTATAACACGCAGCATTTTCACTTAAATAGTTCCCATCTTTCCCTCAAGATGGATCCGCAGGCATGACTTGCAGAGAACTTGACGCTGCCCAGGAGTGACAAGTTGTCAACATGCAGGAATGGGTGGATGTCCTATCAGGGTACACGTTGCTGTAGGGAAGTGACTTGTGGGGAGACCGTGGACGTCCTCGGCTTGCCATAAATGTAGAGGGGGTTGTTTTGGAATGAAAATATTTATAACTTGACCTCAGCCTTGAACAATTGGGGCTCTTCATTACCCCTCCCACCTCAAAGGAATGTGAATCTTAACTGACGTTATAATTTACATTTTTCTTTAGGAGACAGAGGCGAAGGAGGTCTGGGCAGCTTTCATATAGCATTCATAGAAGCTATTATATCATGGAGCTAGCATCTTAAAATTGTTTTGCCCTCATAGAGAAAACCACCAAAGAGAGATGCTCGGGTGTGCTCGCGAATGTGTTACACACAAATGCTTGTGCTTATGTTTCTCTGTCGCGCATGCTTATTGGAAAGATTTCCAAGATCATAGAACTATAACTCCGTTCTGCATGGACAAGCAGGGCTAACAGCTTAAATATTCTTGAAATTTTAGATAAACAATCCCCTGGATGACCCAGAAACTACTTCCCATAAAAGGAGAGGGCACATATGAATCCCTGGGAAAACGCGTTCCCCGTGGGAGAGATGAGATACACGCCTGCAACGGGGTGTAGTCATGGTTCTCAGAGACAAGATGCAAACAGTCAGAAGCAGCAGTGGACCGGGGTGCACCGGCGTGGGTAGCTAGACTTCTTCCTTGCATGCAAACCAGAAGCCAAGCGATTTACCAAGCTCCCCGTGAGGGCGCGTCTGTCCCTTCCTTAAATCCGATTTTCTTACCATCTGTTCCTTCACGTCAGCCTTGGCTGTAAACAAAGTTCATGCTCAGCGATGCATCGTGGTCCCAGGCAGCTCTCCTCGCTCCCTGAACACAGAGTCAGCCCTGGCCTGAAAGACCGTGAGCCTTGTTGCTATCCTTGTGCCCTAACAGTGTAGACTGTGAGAGTGTTGGAAGTACCTTTAGGAACGGGATTTTTAACTTCATTTGGCAAATGTGCTGTGACATAACCTGCTGGTTTTGAGAACTCAGCAAGGACACATCTCCATGCATCAGGATGACTTAGCACGCAGGGAAAGCTTTCTCTGCCCTCCAGAACAGTAAGGACATTGTGGGGGCCAGTCCCTACCCCACAGGAAATGGGTCAAGGAGAAACTGACAAGCAGCTGCACTGAGAACACACTGCCTCCAAGGTTGCAATTGACATGGGGGAGGGGGCGGAGAGGCGGGAGGAGTGGACGATCCCTTAAAGATGTGTATCTAGGATGTGAGCCTGTGGCTCTGAGAATGTGCTGGAAGAGCCAACCCCTTGGCAGCTGCAGGGAGGGATCCGCTGACCTCTGGCCCCCAGCTCGGGTTTTCACAGCCCTGTAATATTTATAATGCGTTCTTCCCGGGAGAAGCTTGGAGCGTTCCACGTCTTTGAATGGATTCAGGCCATCCTTTGACCGTCCCATGAGTAATTAGAGAAGCAAAGAGAAGCAAACAAGGGGAAAAAAATTCCACGTTGAAAGAGGTCGCAGCCATGGCAAAGGAGAAAACAACATTCGCTCTGCTAAGCGACAACAGGGAAAGTAAACCTTGTGACTTGTCACGGCTTCTGAGCCCAGGCAGCGACAGAAGTGGGCAGAATTCACTAAAAAAGTATTCATTCTGGCCATTGTTGATTCAAAGTCCCCTCATGACAGGGAAAGGGATTTGCCTGTTTCGGGGGCCCACGGTGAGGGGACAAGCTTTCGCTCAGAGCAGCTGCGAGACTGGTGACACACAGGGAAGACTGAGGAAATAAGCCAGTGCGCTGAGGATTCCTCGCTGTCAGCAGGGGATTAGGAGCGCGGAAGAAGAAAGACTGGAATAAATCCTGCAGTGTCAGACTGGAAGGGGAGGGGGAAATGACGCAGCCACAGGCAGCCAGAGGCAAAGATATCTTGGTAACAAGAAATACCTAACTTACAAGACTTGGCTTCCAAATATCATTTATTCTCCACGTAAAGGGTGCAGGGTTTCTTAGAGAAAAGCTAGACTCTAGGGCAGCAGCAAGGAACATAAAAAATAAGACAGGACCGTTTTGTACTACAAAGTAAAGACACTCAAAGAATAATGGGGACATATCAAAAAGACACAAAGGCTGCCTTAAACGAGCTGCCCCCCGCTGCATCTGGGACAAACTGAGTATCGCAATAAATGACAGTTACTGAATTTTAACCCTTCCAGTAAAGTTGGAAGTGATGAGTCTACAATGACCAAACTTAAAAGAATAAAGGGAAAACAAAGGGGAGCTCTATCAGAAATCCCCGGGCATCTCCTCACAGAATCCTCAGGACGGATTCAGGGGAGAATCCTGTAAGATGCTCTCTTTACCAAACGTCCCAGAAAGCCAGGAGCGGGACAAGGATGTCACGTGCTTCCTGACACGATGCAATGAGAGCGAGGCGTCACTTCTGAGGTGCCCTCGCTACAAATGCAAGCGTCACGGGCGACATCAGACAAACCCAGACTGCAGGGCATTCTACAAAGTAACCCGTGCTTCGAAAAATGTCAAGGTCATGGTACAGAAGAGAAAACAAAGTACTTTTCCAAAATGAAGCAGATTAAAGAGAAATGAGCACTAGAAAGGGAACAGAGCCGTACAAGATGTTATAGGGACAATAGGTGAAATTGGACTGGGATGTGGGGGTTATGCGGTAAATATTGGGTCAACGCTGGTTTTCTAAGTTTCAAGGATGTATTGTGTAAGAGAATATCCTTGTTTACAGGAAATAGAAATATGTGCATCAGAGGGTTCAGGGGTGTGGGGGCATCGTGTCTGCCACTTTTTCTCAAATGGTTCGGCACGAAACTTCAGCGTGTGTGTGTGTAGAGGATAAACCAGATGTAATAAAATGATATAACAATTGGTAAACTGAATGAAAGGTGTTTCCAGTACTATGGTTGCAATTTTTACAACTTTTCCATAAATTTTAAATTTCAAAATAAAAACATAAAAACAGGGGAAAAGGCCTGTTTCTGGGTCTCTGTGTACACAAGCCGCAGGGAATCAAACAGAGGAGGTCAATTCAAATGGAATAAGGATGCCGCCTAGGGCGCTGCGCTCCCTGACAGAGACCCCATCCCTGCCCTCAGTGGGCCCCCAGGAGTATTCCAGGTGCAGGGAAATGAATGGGGCTGGAAAGAGGGGGTTGTGGGGGGGGGTGCAAGATACAGAGCACCAACAGTCAAACTGCTACAGGAATTCAAAGGACCAGGAAGCTTCACGGAGGAGGTCTTGCATGAGGAGGCCCCCGAAGGCAGCGGGGTAGGGCATGGTGGTGCCGCTTAGCATCTCATTTTGGCATTGTAGAGAGTTCCGACTGTTTTCTTTCTGATCACCCTGTGAGCTGATCTGTTTCTTACCTCCACACACTTGCTCCCAACGCTGCTCCTGCCCAGAATGGGGGCAGTTTATCAATGTGGAGGAGCCAGTCCATCCATTTTTCAAGATTTAGCTCACATCCCTTCCTCTGACCTTTTTTGACAGACTTGCTCCCCTCCAAATAGAAAAGTCCTTCACTCTCTGTGCCTCTGTTGTTGTCAGGACACGTGTCATGGCCCACGTGGCCCCCTTGGGCACTTGTCAGTCCATCTGTCCATCCCTCCCAGCCCGCAGTCTCCTAGACGGCCTTGTATCTTTGAATCACCAGTCTGGCCATAGCGGGGCCTCAGTCATTGTTAAAATAATCACACCAACCTAAGACTTCTCCAAACTGGATTTCTTCCCCACCTTTCTGTTTTCACTCCTAAGCTAACTGAAGGCTCTTTATTCAGTGAAAACGTTTCCTGGGCTTTTCAGTTTCAAGTAGAACAAACCCAAATTTGAGGGCCGACATTTTCTTCTCTACTCTGAGACCATCAGTGAAGGTGAAGGAAGCGATGGACCAGCATCAGCAACAAGCTCTGCCACACCAGTGGCTTAAAGTCTCTTACTGACTGAGTCACGAGTCCACATAGGAATACGTGAGCTACTCCTTGGGGTTCTATTAGGGGAGGCACCCTAATGACCACAGCTGACCAAGAGCCAACGAAAACTATGTTAACCACTGATGCCTGGGAGCCTCTCACATCAAAGCAGAGTATTTACATAAGCTACCATCTGCTGAAGGCCCGCAGACCGTCCAGCCATAGTGCTACTCTAATAATAATTAGTAACCGCCAACGTTCCCCTAAGCACTCCTCAGCCAGGCACTGTCCACACCCAACACACATCCCAAACCGTGCTCACAGGTGTCCGGGCCAGCCTGCAGACCGAGGCAGCTGCTCCTGCTAGCCTGGCCGCGCTTGAACCCAGACTCGAGTTATATTACTGAAGTTCCCGGGACAAAGCCCCACCCCTCCTCCCCTTCTCCATGGTAACTGCAGTTTGAGGTTTGAAAGAGCATCTTTGTGAGTCGATTCCTGTTCCGTCTCTTACTATCTACCATGTATGAGGTTGCTGCCTCAGGAGTGGTACATCATCCGCCTGCTGTGGAAGGCTGAGGGGTTTCTGCCTGGAAGCCCTTCCCTTCGCTGGAGTCCACGCTCCAATGCTGAGGCTCTCCTTTGTCGGCCACCGTCACCAGTTTTAAACATTTGTTAGTGGGAGCCTTGCTTCGCCCTTGAGGGAGCAGCCCCCCCCCCAAGGCGAGCTAGCAAGTGTTGGGGGAATTTTCAGCACTCGATTATTTTAAGGCATCTGTAAAGTGAGTGAAAACTAACTCTAGTGAACAATTCTTAAAACGAATGTTTCTAAAGAAACAAATCAGAACAACAGCCAAGCCCTGCAGAACATCTGGCTCCTTAAACACTTAGAATGTCACTCAGTGCTCAGGACTGTTGGCCAGGTTCTACCTGGAAAACAGTGCCTCAGGCCACACTTCCCAAAGAACAGCACAGACCTCCCGTTTTCACTGCTGCTCAGCAGAGTGACGTCTGACCAAGAGCAGGACCACAAAAGGACTGCCATTGTGATCATTTCTGCTTGCAGCGACTTCGCACTGAAACAGTAAAAGGAGAAAGCTCGTTGGCACACGTTATATAACTTTTAAATGTGTGTACTTAGTAGCAAATGCCAGCTTGATTTCATGGCTTGTAGATATGGCCTTAAGGCAAACTAGAAAAACAAAACAGTTTTTGTTCCTACACATTTCTCTGTCTAATGGTACCGTCCACCAGCCCTGCTCCATTAGGAGCTGAAGCACATGGAGAAGCTCACACTTGTGACTGCGGTGTCTGCAGGGTAGCTGCGCGTCAGCCCACCGGAGGAGGGCCACGTTACCACCTACTGTCTGCGGGGAGGACCCGCAAGGCTCAGGGAAGATGCAAGGCCACCCATCCTATGCTGTGGCTCCAAGGTCCTAAACTGAGCCCATCAAGCTGACATCTCCCCTGGCTGGGGATTACGGTTTTAAAAATGATTGCTCCTGCCGCAAATTCATTATTATGAATACTCCCACAGTCCATGAGGAAGGAAGTAGAAAACCAGGGCCAGCAACAAGTGCGTGACAGCTTGAATTCTCACCAGCTGTAGTCACTGGCCCCAGGCCAGGCTGCCGTCTGACCTTCACGCTGGCCAAGCGTGTGGGCATTTCTTATCAGCCCTCAGAACCGAAACGTCCCTGGGATAGTTTACAGACACGGAAGTCCCTCAGGGGGGGAGTGATACAGATGCCACATGTTTTAAAACAGACGTTATTTCTTCTCGGACGCGGCTCTGAGGGTGGGAAGAACCAGTGGTACTAACCGAGTATTTGTTGAGTGCGTCCTTGTGAGTCTGGCCCTGCATATCGGTTTTATGGAGAATGAAAAAATGTTCAGACACAGTTTTAAGCTCGATGGTTCTCTGCCTAGTCGTGGAGACTGTGAATGTATGAGATGCAGCCCTAGCAGCATTAGCAAACTTTGGCCCACTGGGCCAACCCAGAGCCCGCTGCCTGTTCTGAATCGAGCACAAGCTGGAAATGGTTTCCACCTTTTTACATGGTGGGGAAAAGTTAAGAGGAACAATAATCTCAATGTCTGTCAATCAGATTTTACTGGACCACAGCCACACTCACTCGCTCACGCCTTGTCTGTGGCTGCTTTTGCGCTACAGTGGGCAGCAGAGTTGACTGGTTGTGACAGGGGCCATATGGGCCGCAAACCCTAAAATAGGCACTGTCTTGTCCTTGACAGAAAGAGTCTGCTGGCCTCAAGGTGGATAATACTGCGAGGGTGCTAAGTGGGGAACTGGAGCCAGCTGAAGAACCAGAGGACTTCCATGAGGTGACAGATGTCTTGGGTAGCAGTGAAATTTCAAGGAGGAAGGGCCTTCCAGTGGAGCCTGAAGGATAAAGACACTGAGCATGGTGGCCGGGGGACAGGCCAGCCAGCTGCGGCTGTCAGCTGGGCACGTCACCGACACCAATGGGACCTCGGTAAGTTCTTTCCCTTCTGCACCTTGGTTTCCTCAGCTGTTAATTGGAAGTGTGGACATTCACCTCCCAGTGCTGCTGTCAGTTCAAGGCCACAGTGGGATCGCACACACAGTTAGCGGGCCACCCGGTACAGTGCTGGTGTCTGTAAATAAATGTCAGTTGTCAGTATCGATGGGAGTGACAGCTACCAGTTCATGCTTAGGCATCGGTGAATAAAAATAAGTCTAACTTCACCCCAAAATCAAGCCTTTCAGAGATGATCAGTGAATAAGCTTCTAAAACCTTTCTCAGAAGATGAATTTGAACAATTGAATCTGATGAAGTTGTTAAAGATGGTGTCATTAAAGACTTAGAACACAGGAAATTGGTCCTGAAGTGTTCTTTGAAAGTAAGTTCTATTAGCCCCTAAATTTTATTTTGCCAGAGCATCTGGGCCGGAAACTCGGCAGGAAAATTGAGTGAAAGCTATCGACCCCTCTCCTTGGATAAACGTGCACTGCGCACTCACGCACACGCATTCACACGCAGTCTCGGGCTTAATGGATTCCTTGAAGTTCACCCTTGGTTTTCAGTTCGGAACTCCTGTTCTAGTTGCTCACTCATACTTACAAAACCCACAGGGTAATTGCTATGTGAACCAGAATGCTGAATGATTTATGAAGAAGAAATAATGTCCAGTGGGCTAAAACCCTGGCATTGGCCGATCAGCTCATTATCTCGTTATGCAAACCTGCGTGCACAGCCAAGGCACAATTAAAAGCCAGGATGGAATCAGAGCAAAGGGAATTCGAGATCAGTCTTAATGGCTCCTGTCGCTGAGCTCAGGAGCCTGATGCATCCATTTCTGCTGCAGAGGTGCCCCTGCCAAGGCTTCTGGAAGAGCAGCCAGTGCAGGCCCTCTCCCCTGGGCAGTGCTCGCTGCTTGCACTCGCTGCCTGCAGGTGCAGTGAGGCTGAACCCCTCCTGGAATCACTCTCACCGAATGGAGGCACAGGACAAGCCGTCAGACCCTACATTCAGACGTGCTGATTTTCTCATCCTACCCCGGTCCTTCTCTGTGTGGAATACATAGACACGTATGTCCCCATCTATAGATCCCAGTTTAGGGTAGGTTTGCTGTGTCGATTTTTCATAATTTCATTTTCATAAAGAGTCTTTGTCTTCAAATTTAGGAGGTTCCTTACCATCCCCTGCGCCTTCCCTAGCCCTCGTGCATGTGGTTACAGGAGAAAGGGGTCCTTTGGTTAGTCCCTCCTCCCTTCCTCCCTGTCTTTTCTCCCTCCCTCCCTCCCTCCCTTCCCTCCCTCCTTCTTAAATGAATTTTTATTTGGAAATAGTTTAAGACTTACTAGAAATTTCAAAAGTAGTAGAGAGCTCCCATGCACTTTTCACCCAGCTTCCCCCAATGAAAACATCTTACTTATATAACCACAGTACAGGTTGAAACCAGGGTATTACATGGTGTAACATTATTAACTCAGATTTCACTAGTTTTTACGTGCATTTGGTGGTGGGGGGAGGTGTGCGCGTGCTCAGTTCTATGCTAGTTCAGCACACGTGTAGACTGAGAAAGCGAGGCCACAATCAGGATGCCACCAAGAGACTCCCTCACGTTACTCCTCAGCAGCCAGTGACTTCCTTTTACACATACGAGTGACCCTGGAACAACACGGCTGGGACTGTGCGAGTCCGCTTCTAGAGGGTTTTTTCCATCTTGTAAAGAGACAACGGAAACTTCTGATATCGATAAATATAGCACAGTGCTATAAAGGTATTCTTTCTTCCTTACAATTCCCATAGTAACGTTCTCTTTTCTCTGTGGTAAGAGTACGGTGTCAAATACATATAATGTACAAACGGGCGTTAATCGGCTCTTCACGCTGTCCGTAAGGTTTCCAAGTCAATGGGATGCTATTGGCAGTTCCGTTGTGGGGGCGTCAAAATCTGCACGTGGATTTTGCTGTGGGGGATGGGGTGCAGGTGTTGCCAACTGTGGGGGGTCTTTGGTGCCCCTCACTCCCTGTGTCACTCTTTGTGTTCAGTGTCAGGAATCTTGGTCCAACAGACTTCTGCTATTTCAGCACCTGAAGTTCTACAGCAAATGGCCATGGGGGACAAATGGCCCTGGGTGGGGAGATGCGGTTACTGTCACCAAGGCCTGGATGGCAACGTTTCCACTCAAATTATCTTGAGTTCTATTTCTAAAGCTCTGAATATTATCTGCCATTGAGCAACCTTGTGGAATGTATACTCTTGCTATTGTGTAGAAACAGTCTACTAGGCTTTTAGAAAAAGTTAGAAATTTTGACCATAATTCCTTTGACTATAGTTTCACAATAAAAAATTTCTTAACATCTGTGGGTTGTGTTGGTGCGTACCTTCACACAACCCAAAATCTGTTTTTTTCCTCCCTCAACTTGTTCCCTCTGGTCTCTGAGTTTTCCTCTCCTGCGTCCTTCCTGTCAGGTTTTCGCCTGAGTTTCATTTGGACAAGTTCAGGGCCAAGGCCAATGTACTCTCCTAGAAGATGCCACCTTGGGTTAGACTCTTCTGAAATCCATGTTCAGGGAGTTCACTTTCCCAGGGAGTCTTCCGGGCAGTAGGCTGTTGCTCACCCCAGAGTTTGCACGAGTACTTTTGCATGACCTTGCCCTGAGACAGTTGAAAACTGATGGTTTGGGGGGCCAGTCCAATGAGTTAAGCATGTTAAATAAATATATTATGGCACCTGTACATATCACATGTAACCCTCATAAATGTCTCTTTAAGGTCACTATAGAGAGCAAAGCACAATTCAGCCCACGAGCACATAGCTAGAACATTCTCAAGACCCTGATACATTCTTAGGCTAAAAAAACCAGGAGCTGCTCAGTGATTAGAGGCTGCCTGTCCTGTGACTTGGGGGAGGAGAAAGAAACCCATGACTACTTGTGGGAATGGAAAACGACGAAGCCACTTTGAAAGACAATATGTCAGTTTATAGTTAGGAGTTAAACACACAACTACCTGGAAAGAGCTCCACACCTCGCTTGCTCCCCTAGAGAAATGCAAACATAAATCCATGCAAAGACCTGCATGGGAATATCCCTGGCAGCGTCCATCACAATGGCCAAACCTGGAAACAACCTAAATGTCTACCAGGTGGCGAAGAGACATAAAATGCAGTGCAACCATACAACGGAACACTACTCAGAAATAAAAAAGGAATGGACTACTGACATAGCACATCACCCATAAACTTCAAAAACCTTATGCTCTGCAAAATCAGTTAGACACAAGAGGGCACATGTTATGATTCCATTTGCATGGAATGTCTAGAAAAGGCGAACTGATGGAGACAGAAAGCAGATTAGCAATTGCCTAGCCCTGGACCTGGGGACCGGGGGCAGAGGTGGGGGCGGGGACGAGGGCACAGGGGGCCTTGCTGAGGGCATGGAGATGCTTAAACTGATGTGCAGTGCCGGTTGCCCTCCACTCGGTCAAGTTACTAAACATAATTGAATAGTACACTTGAAAGGGGTAAGTTTTCAAGTCTATGACACGTAACATAAAATGCTGTTTTTTTAAAAAAGAAAACTAAGCCACATTTTTCTGGAAGGTGGGAGGATCAGCCTTGGGCTGGTGTCCTAGGAAATCCTCCCCTTGATAAAGGACTTTTCAAATCTCTACTTGTACTGGGGCCAACGGAAGATGCCACTCGCTCTCCAGACCCAGCTACCCTCACTCTAGCTCTCTCTCTCTTTAGAAGGTGTTCTCCCTTCTAGCTTCTACTTTGGGAACAGGAAACATTTATAGTTCTGGCAGGTACTTGAGTGGAAGGTACTTGCTGTGTTGTGTATTCTCTGCTTCCTCAAATGGGAAGGGCAACGTGGCAGACCCCCGATGGAAAATCTTAATGGGAACAAGGAAAAGTTGTCAGCCCAGTGTTAGGACAGGGACAGGCAGGGCAGAGGCCTGGAGAGAGAATGACCTGGAGACACAGGGGAGGGGAGGGGGGATTTAGCCCCACTTGTTCCTCTGGGGAGGAGCCCAGAGGTATTGGGGGGCACCCAGTCCCCAGGGGAACCTCACACTGATGAGGAGCTGCCCACCTTACCCAAGGACTTTTGCTGCTCTCAGTGGTTTTGTCTCTCCCAAGACATGCCCAAGATAGTGCGGCCAGGGGCAGCCAGTATAGGGGTGTTAGAGCAGGAGAGGAGACAAGGATGGGGAGAAGCAGTCAGGATACGCACCTATCATAATGTCTACCGCTTAGTAAGCAGTCAGTGACCACCTGCTTCTATCATGCTCGCTAGCACTGCTGTTGTCATTATTACTGCCCTACTTCCCGTCAGAGTTATCAGAGTCCAGGGAGGTACGAGAGTGAAAAACCAGCAGGGCCTACTCTAGGCAGTCAGGAAAGACTTTCTTGAGAAAATGATGGTTTTGCCGAGGTCTGGTAGGTAAGTTAAAAGTTTATTAGGCTGAAGTGGTCAGTGGGAAGAGCATTCCAGGAGAGGGAGCAGCATGTGCGAGGGCCCTGCGGTCGGGGGAGTATGTGGAAACTACCACAGCCTCGGAGGCAGGGCATTATCCAGTGCTGGCACTGCAAATGTAGGTATGTCCCCAGGGTGTCATGGACAGGCCTACTGTTAACAGTTCCAGGGTCCAGGGCAAGGGTACAAAACGATGCCCACTAGCTATATGTCTAAGTATTTAAAATTATAAACCTCGCTAACAAACTATCAATAAAATGTGTTCTATTCTCCTACCTTATTGGAGCTACCCCTGGCTCACCGCTTTGGCTTCCTAACCCCAGCTTCATCCAGCACCATGAGGGCCAGGCACACATGCATGTGGGCCCCCCCACCATGCACCCCCCCAGACTGCATATCTAAGCCTCCCCTCAGCAGCAGCCAATAACCATTGCCCAGCAATCCCCTTCAGGTGTGTCTGCCAGCTGTGTGGTCCACCTTCAGGATGAACCTAGGAGGAGGGCCGTAGGCTATTCAAGAAGGACCTTCTGGGGTCTTGGGTCCCAGATTATAGTCCAGAAGGGGAGGCATGGGGTCTGGTGGGCACATCCCTTTGGTCCCAGGGTTATATTTCTTGGAAGAAGAGCCAGTCAAAAGTAGGGTCAGAAGGGAGCCCATAAAACATGAGACAGGGCCCACTGCACCCAGAAAAGCCGTGGTTGTGGAAATGCAGGGAAAATAACTGAGGCCAGGGGAGGGGAGGCAGGGTCAGGGAGTCTCCCTGGAGGAGGAAGTGCCTGAGCCCAATATTTCCCTGCAGAGGAAGCATCTGCTGCAAAATTGAGGTGCATGACCTAATAAATCTAATGTTCCTCGGTCAAATGTGAAACATTACAGCCAGGTGGCAGACGTTTTAGCTCTGGGTACAAAGCCGTTTCTCCTCTAACCCCTTTATAGGGTAGGATTAATATGGCAATTTTAGTTGAGAGGTCTTCCTTTGAGAGGCTCCAACCTGGCTTAGGAGAGCGCCCTTTGAGGGCTGTGCACTCACATCTAAGTTGTTAGCTAGGGGGTGAGAAAGATTTTTTAAATTTAAGTGCTTAACTACGAAAGCTTTTTACATGGCTCACATGTTAGACTGAAACTTGGCTCTTGGTGTGGAATTTGCCAGGAGGGCGAGGGTGGGAATACGGCGGAGGAAACACAGGTGTGAAGGCAGAAATGTGAGCATCCATTCGGTGGGATGCTGACCCATGCAGAGAGGCCGCCCTTCATCCGCATCCCATTCTCGTCCCCAAGGTCAAGATGGAGGTCCTTTATTTTTATAATTTTTACTTTATATATATTTTAAACTTTATTGTTCAAGTACAGTTTACATTCAATATTATTTTGTATTGGTTTCAGGCGAACAGCATAGTGGTTAGACAATCATACACTTTACAACGTGGTCCCTCCCACATTTCACGTACCCACCTGGTGCCACACGCAGTTACTGCATATTATTGACTGTTCCCTAGGCTGGACTTTATGTCCCTGTGACTATTCTGTAACTGCCAATTTGTACTTCTCAATCCCTTCACCTTAGTCCTCCAGCCCCCCTCCCCTCTGTCAGCTATCAGTTCTCTGCATCTATGAGTCCCTTTTGTTTGCTCATTTATTTTGTTCCTTAGATTCCATGTGTAGGTGAGATCACATGGGATTGTCTTCCTGTGACTTACTCCACTTCATGTAATGCCCTCTAGGTCCAGGCTGTCCTGTATATTTTAGTACTAGGATACTTCACAGGTGGAAGGATTTGTGCTAGTGTGTGTGTGTGTGTGTGTGTGTGTGTGTGTATTTTACTGTGCAAATGAGAACTGTGCATTTGTTTGTGGAAGTCCAGGGTGGGGAAAGTAAGCTATTGTGGAAGATTAAATGCACTGAAGAGAAAGCCAGGAAACCTTGTATTTTAAAATATAACAGTCTCAGTCATTTGACCCTGGGGGAAATAGCAACGTCAGGAATGGACTGCTAATGACCAGCCATGTCCCAGAGGAGAGCCAGGGAGAGTCCGTGCTGGGAGTGGCGAGAGGGCAAAGGCGTGCGACTGTCAGCCGAGTCTCCGCCGCAGTCTTGTCCAAGGGCCTTCGCAAGAAAAGGGCAGCCTCCCAGGGAATTTTCTTCTAACTCTAATGGCCTGATCCAATCCCATCAAGAAAGGAACAATTTAAAGCTAGATGAGCCAAAATATTTGGAATGAAGAGAAAGGGGAAAGAGAGAAAACATGAACTCTAGAGTTGCCAATTTGGAAGATTGGGGGGGAAAGGCAAAATGACATTGAGTTATTTAAGGAGAGTTTATTATTATTATTATCATCATCATCATTATCATTATGACAAGGTTATCAGTAATGAATTTTTACTGAGGGCTTACTATGTGCCCAGCAGTGCTCAAGTTTACAAGTATTGGCTATGCAAGGAACATACACACTCTATAAGGAAAGTGCTGTTATTATCCCATTTGACAGATGAAGACAAAGAGGCTTAAAGAGGTCAGGTTCAGGAGAGTAGGGAAGACAATGGATTTGTTTTGCACAGAGTGGACTTCAGGTGATACCAGTTCTAAAAAGGGATCCCCAGGTTTGTCAAAAATCAGAAATTGAAGCTGGAGGCTGGAGCAGGGACAGTCAGGGAAGAAGAGAAATGGACATGTAGATTTCTACTGTACACATTTTTGTCTCATTTGAGTTTTGAAGCATATGAATGTGTTACCCATTCAATAAATTTAAAAAAATATAAAAACAAAAAAATCAGAAACTGATATTGAGGAAGGGTCCGGACTGAAAAAGTAGCTTTGAGAGTCAGGTGGTGTCGAAGACCAGGGAATGGATGAGTGTGTGCAACCTCTGGGGATACAAACCATCACCAAACTAAAATGGGAGAGGTTGTTGTTTGTTTGTTTTTAATCAGCCAATCAGAAGCAAACTCATTACTCTCTTGGGTCACAGCTTAGACTCAACAGACAAGAGTTAACACTGGGCTTGTGGAGGTATTTAGAAGGAACTAGAAGGGATTCTTACCACCTGATCAATCCAAGAAACATTTATCCCAAAGAGAAGGCTGAGGTCAACTTTTCTAAAGCTCGTCATAGAGTCTCTCAGAAATGATTTACAGTCCCGTTCCTTCTAGAAGCAACTGGCTCCAGCATTTTAGTAAGAGGCCAAGGCAGATAAGCCTCTGTGTGGAACTTAATTATGCATCACCAGGTTTCTGTAATGTTTCCTGACCTAAGTAGGATTATTAAATGTTTTACGTTTAATCTGTACCTATTGCAAGCAGAGGTTGGGTCTGAATGCCCAGGAGAACCATTTCCCCGAACTTCCGGTACTTCTGCATCCCTTAAAAGCCCTTTGTCAGCACCAACTAAATGATGAATGAACAGGGAGAGGGGAGGTGCCCTTTTTGAGAAAGGGTTGTCCTCAGTAGAAAGGGCACACGACAGCCACAGAACATTAAAGCTGCAGAGCCTCCGAGATGCACCAGGGCAAGCGTCGCAAACCTGCGCCTGCAGCAGAACCTCACGGAGGGCGTGTTTGCACACAGACTCCATCCCCAGAGTTTCTGAGTTGGGTCTGGGGCGGGGCCTGGAGAATCTGCATTTCTAACAACTTCCCAGATGAGCTATTTTAGGGACCACACTTTGAGTACTACTGATCTATGGCAGCTTTGTCATCTTACAAATATGAAACCAAGGCCCAGAGGGTTTAAATAACTTGTCCTAGGTCCCTAGCTAATGGCAGAGCTGGAACAAGACTCCATCTCTTTCGCTTTCCCTCGTCTCTAAATATTTCAGCACATATTTCCTGAAAGAACACTCTTTCATAACCACAGTACAGTTCGAATACCAGTTCCCTCCATGATAAAGTTAGCATTTTTCTCCTTTGTAATTAATAAGCATCTTGTGAGGAGATACCTTAAGACGAGGTAGGGAGATTTCTCATCATACTTCCCACAGTAATTTTATTATGAATAAATGATTCTTACCTGAAACAACCATCAGCGTGGTGGCTGCCAAGTGGTGATTCTCTAATTCTATCCTTTTTCCTACATTTATTAGTTGGAACCCTACTGAAATGAAGTTTCCCCTTCTCATCCATTCAATCATTCATTCTTTCATTCATGTCAGTATGAACTCACTCATGGATTCTTTTTTTCATTATCGAGTCCACCTCTCTTGCCACTAAAGTCAGTTGTCTCCCCATGACATGGCTCTGCTGCTTATACTACTGTTATTTGGAGATGATTTCTTAGTGTGTCCCTTGGTTCAAATACCAAACTGAAGTTGTTTTTCAGGCCATAAACTTGGTGAGAGTTCTCTTCTTTCTTGCCAGTACAGGTTCTAAGCAGGTGCCAAGGGACACCAGTGGTGCAAGGGGAGCAAGAGCTATTGCTCTGGGTTGTATTTTCTAGAGCCATAACAACGAGTTTTAAAATGCCGCCTTAAAGCCAATGCCTGTGTCATTTCCCGCCCACCTGGATTCCTCTCGGGCCGTGTGTGCGGCGAGTCTCTGCGTGTTCATGCTGTGGCCCTTGAGTTAAAGGAGAACTCCGCCCTCACGCTCAGATAATGGGAGGGGGGTGGACAGAGGTGGCCCTGGCCAAACCTGGGCTTCTGTGAAGAGAAGCAACCACCTTCGTTGGCAAGCTCTGCCTTTTGTCGGCCTCCCGCTCCACTGTCCCCGGGGTTGCACTGGCACTGGGTTGCAGGAGTCCAAAGGAGAACTGCCAGCTCACAGGTACGTAAATATTTGCCATTTTGGATGACTGATTACGTTATACGGGGGGGACAAAAGTAGGTTTACAGTTGTGAGTATGCAAAACAAAGATTATTCTTGTGTGATTATTTATTTATTATTACATTATCTTCCATATGAACAACTATAAACCTACTTATGCCCCACCTTGTATGATGAAAAAGAAATAAACATTCCCCATGTCCTTGATTTCACCACATGTCATTGTGCAAGAAAAATAAGTCAGCTGTTTAGTGGAAGCAAGATGTGACTCTGACACAGTCCAAACACATTTTGTTTTAGAAATGAATGTAGCTGGCTCAGAATCATAAAGAAATAAAAACATCATCTTGGGTTCTACACACCTCTGTCCTTCGAGATGTATTCCAAGGGGAATTCCTCTTGGGATTTAGCCACTGATAAGCACTGTTAGAATTCTCTAGAAACAAGACACCACACTGAACCAGGCTGCGTTGGAACGTCTAATGTAGCAGTTCTCAAACCACAGTGATACTGGCCCCCCTTGAGGCCTCTGGTGGGGGGGCAGGAGCATTTTTATGGATGTCACAATCAGAAGGGTGGGGGTGCTACTGGCATTTCATGGGCGGGAGTCAGCATGTTCGGCCTCCCTCCGTGCACGGGCAGCCCCATACAGCACGAATCGCCCTGTCCTAAATGCCAGTGACGGCCCACAGAGGGACAATCAGAGGATTCCCAAGCACTTGAATGAGGCGAAGACTCCAACTAACTGCCAATGGGTGAGGTGAGTTGAAGCCAAGCCTGGGCCCTCACCCCATCTGTGCTGCAGTGAGCTGGGCCTTGTTGTTTGCCGTTGTCACAGGAGAGAATGGAAGGGCTGCCCAATCTCTCAGTCTCTTGCAACTCTAAAATGGATGAGAAATAAAACGTTCTGTGGTGCAGGTAGAATTCTGAGCCACTTTTCCAGGTGCAGGTGTAACTTTCTGAGGATTAGTTGCATTCTGGACCCCTATGCTCCTCTGCAGTTCACTCATTAAGTGCCACAGAGGCCTACTCTCTGGTCCTTGAATTGGTCCTGCGCTCCTGCCTCTGAGCAACTGCCCTTGCTGCTCCCTCTGCCTGCGATGCTTTCCTCCCACACTCTGCAAGGTTGGTTGATTCTTACCACCTGGGCCTCAGCTGAAATGTCATCTTCCAAGAAGTCTTCTGTGACGACTTATTGCAGGGGGTGTCAAACTCATTTTCACCAGGGGCC
The DNA here is from genome assembly GCA_004027475.1 of Anoura caudifer. Classification (NCBI taxonomy): domain Eukaryota; kingdom Metazoa; phylum Chordata; class Mammalia; order Chiroptera; family Phyllostomidae; genus Anoura; species Anoura caudifer. Next base: position 86,227 of record PVKU01004503.1, on the reverse strand, counting down.
ACATCAGCTTCATGGTTGCCTTCGAAGGGCCGAATATAATTTAGGACTGTATAAATGTAACTACTCCTTAACTACGGGCAAGGAGCTTGGCGCTGCTGCTGGGGAGAAACAAGGTGCTGGGCCTGATAAAACCAAGTGGAGGGCTGGATGTGGCCGCGGGCCTTGTGTTTACTAACTGTGGTCTACAGTAAGCCTCTGCCCCAGGCCAACACTCTCCATTACATCATCCTGTTCATGTCTACGCAGTGCTCATCACACACACCATTATACATGTCCTGCCTAACCATCACCCTCTCCACCCAGGCTGCAAGCTCCACAGGGGCTTGGAATTGTCTACAGTCGTGGGTGTCCAACCCATGGCCTACAGGCTGCATGCGGCCCAGGACAAAATCGTAAATTTACTTAAAACATTATGAGATTTTTTTTGTTTTTTGTTAAGGTTTATGTATTGAATGTGTGGCTGGAGTCAACTCTTCTTCTTCCAGTGTGGCCCAGAGACACCAAAATATTGGACAACCCTGGACTCTATGTCCTTTTTCACTGTATGAATATCTTCATCATATACAAATATCTTCAGGACAAGACTTCTAGGAATCCATATACATATAAAGCCTTTCCTAAAACAGAAAAGGTTTCCCCTTCCCCAAAGGCCGAACTCTGTGCCGGATGCCTGGCTTAGTGAGCCCGGCGTGGGCTGGACCTCAGCCGCTCCCAGCCCCTCGGCTACATTCCCCTGTTCAGTGAACAGCAAGTACAACGGTGCGCACCCTTCCTGTCCAGCCCCATGCAAGGTGTGGGCAGAAACACAGTATTACTTGGGTGAATGAATCAACATTGTTGAGGTTTTCATTTACTTCCATTAAAATGCACCATTTTAAGCGTTCAGTTCAATGAATTTTGACAGATACGCGTACCCGGGTAACCACTGCCACAATCAAGATATAGGAATTCCATTATCCCCAAAAGTTCCTGCACGCTCTGTTGCAGCTGGCTCTCCTCCCACTCACTCCCCACCAAACCTCAAGCAACCATTGAAGCTTAATTTCCTTCTCGCCTCTGCAAAAGAATTTAAAATGGCCTTAAAATGAATAAAATATCAAAATCAATAAAAGAGGGAGAATAAAGAGGAGAAAGCAAGGTTGAGAGGAGCAAGGCAAGACATCCCGACTGGGAGGGTGGATAGAGCATCCAGGACTGAGCTGGGAGGCTGAGGCTGGGCTGCAGTCTCCTTAGGGCCAAGGCAAAGAGGGATGCGCGGTTCTTCAGTTAACGGCTGAGAGGGAGACGCAGCTCATTTCCCCGGGGAGATGCAGTTCTCCTGGCACGAAGATCTGAGGGAGCCCTGGTATGAGTCACCAGATAGAAGTTTCTGGAGGATGCTCTGAATGGTGCCTCCAGTGAGATGTTCACAGCAAACGTAGCAGGAACATTGACTTTTGGATTTTATCTAGACAATCTTCTACCACCATTCCTGTAGCAAATGTTAACATAGCTAAATAAAGGATCTCCCCGGGGATTTTCAGAAAGGTGGAGTCAAAAGCAATTCAAGATCATCCTCCCTAGCAAGGCCCTGGACTTGGAAACTCTTTGCTGTCTTTACAGGCAGAGAGGCATTTGCTTGGAAACCCCGGTAGGCAGGTGGGAGGGTTAAGGCTTGGTTACGAAACTTAAAAGAGCTTGGCTGGGAGCCCTGGCTAGATCAAAGGCCTCCCATCTCTGCCTGGAGCTGGGCTGTGGGGGTGGGCCACATGTTTCAGGAAAAGCCGGGATTTTCTTAAGGAATCAGGCTTGGAGCTGGGCCTACACGAGCCGGGGCTCTGTTGAGATGCCAAGCGTCTTCACGCTAGCCCATTCAAAGTAACGCTAAACCATGGAAGGTGTTGTGGGCAGGCGTTGACAGTTGCTCAGCACAGCCATAGACACTTCCTGGTGGTGACCCTGGAAGGCTGAGTTCTGAGCCACATTGCCCTTGCCTGTTGATGGGTTACAAAAGCCCTGGAGGTACCTCTTCCCTGCTGGATTCTGAACCAGTTAAGAAATAAGACAAATGAGCAAGGCAAGTGGGAGCAAAAGCACATCTATTGTTCGGAAATGTGTCTGGTGTTTGTGGGCAAGTGAGTTTTGGGGGGTCTGAGCCCCAGGATTATTATACAGCCTTTTCCACCCATCATAGGCAATACCTGGCCAGCACAGGCTTCTGTAAGAAGTGGGACAAGGAGGGTCTGAGAACACGTGGTCCCTAATGGGAACTTGTTCCAAATTGGGGGTGGGGGGAGGTACTTAGTTTCACCTTCTAAATTCACTAGTCAGGTGAGTTCCTCCCCCTCTGCCAGGCTATCAGGAAAATTTCCTCCCTGTATGTCTGTCTGTTGGGACAAATTAGCCACAAAAGCACATTGAAGAGCTTGAAAGTACATTGTGGACTATATTGTGGGTTAGTTTGATATTGGCCATTTAAATGCAGGTGCTTGGTCCACACCGTAATTTTTGCAAGGTACCATTCATGACTGAGGTTAAGCACTTCTTTTTGAAAATGGGTAGATACCAGCACTATTTACTTCTCTCTACTTTTCTACAAGACTGTAACAGCTGTTAATTTTGGCAAGCGGTGTGTCTATGTTTATCTAAAAATGGTATCGGCCATTAGTATCGATATTAAAAGAAAAAGGAAGAGGGCGGGTCGAAATGCACCTTCGTTTTGCACTACTAAACACTCACTTGGTCCCTCGGGGTTATTATTTCCCATTCCTTGATGCAGGGGGTTGTTTTATAGAAGTGACTTTGCCAGAGCATCAAGGACAATGACCTGAGGTGCTCCTGTTGCCCGGCCTGCACTTGGTTGTGCTCAGTGGTGCACTGGCCAACTCATGAAAATGGCTCTCCGAAGTGAAGAGGTCCTGACTGACAGCGTTTTCTGTTTCCCCTTCCTGTGGGGCACATACTTCCTCTGTGGATGATTTCTTAGCTACCAACGTGATGTCACCAAACATGGAGTTGGGAAGAGGAACACAGCAGCACACCATTTTGTGGTATTATCCACAAACAGATACAGTAGGCCTAAATAATTGCAAAAGAATATATTATATATTAGTAAAATGTTAGTAAATAAAATGTTGGTAAAATAATCAGGACACACTTTGAGTATCTATTACATTTTTAATATAATTTAAGAAAAGAAGATCACTAAAATATAATTTTTTAAAAAAGAAGGTGTGGTACATATAGTTATGCAATGGAATAATATTCAGCCACAGAAAAGAATGAAATCTTGCCCTTTGCGACAATATGGATGGACCTAGAGGCTGTTGTGAGAAGTGAAATCAGCCAGATAGAGGAAGACAAATGACACATGATTTCACTCACATGTGGAATCTAAAAAAAAACCCAACAAAACCAATGAACAAACAAAACACAACAGAAACAGACCCACAGATACAGAGAACATGCTGATGATTGCTAAAAAAGAAGGGCATGGAGGGATGGGAATTTTTCAATAAGAAAGTTGGTAAAAAACATAAAAAATATGGCAAACTGCCCCCTTTCCACATGTATTCCCTATTTTCTTCATACCACTATTTTTCTCTTATTTTCCCATAGTAAGTTCACCATCTACCATGCAACATGATTTATTTACTTATAAAAAAGAAAGATAAATCTTCTTCACGCCTGTCTTTCAGGCCCTCCTCCTGAATGCTTTATGTCTGCTTCAACCTAAACACCAGCCCTGAACTCTCCCTGCACCGGTGAGGCCCCCTGTCTTGTCAGAGAGCATCTTCACAGAACGACCCTTCCCTCCTGTATTTCGGCCTTCATGGTGGACCACTGGATGATTCGTTTCTCCCCAGGTTTCCAAATCAAAGCAAAGCAAACAAACAACAAAGATCCCAAATCCTAGCAGGTTGTTTATCCCTTGATGCAGTTGAGGACCCTAAAAAGTGACCTGGGGTTCCCCATCAGTTTGGTCTGTTTGCTGAGGCCAAGGTCATTTCAGGTTCAGCAGAATGTCATGCTGTTTTTTCCAGCTCTTAGTCAGCAAAAGAATGCAAAGCCCATTTTGTAGACAGCTTCTAAACACATAGGGCTCCAAGATAAATTCAATACATATGTTCTGATTCATTCACATTTTACTCACTAAATAACTATGTGATATCTAAGAAGACTTCAGAGTGGTAATGAAAAATCCCTTCAAAGTTTTCTTGCCTTTGAACCCAGCAGTCATATTTTCCTAAGAACTAATAATGGCCCGTAGGGTTGTGGGTGTTTGAAATACTGCCAAGATGCCTCTTCTCTCAACTTCAGCGCTCCTTCAAAACACCTCATGTACACAATCACAGTTTTTTTTTTAAAGAAATGCATATATGCGGGTGTGGTTGAACGATGTGGGTATGCCGGAAATTGTGCAGACACTCTACAGAGACTGTCACTAACATTCACCACAATGTCTAAAGGTTGGGATTACTTCTCCCATTTACAGATACAAGAGCTCAGGACTGGAAGGTTTTATGACTCGCCCAAGGCCAGGGCTGCCAAGCCACATGCGAGATTCTATTGAACTCTCTCTCGGAGTCTTTTTAGTTCGTTTTGTTCAATTCAGCAAATATTTATTAAGTGCCTCTGTGTGCCAGGTGCTGTTGCAAGCTCCCAGTGAAGGGGGCAGGTAGATGCGGAGGGAGGTTTATGAGGTTGTATCAATTAGTATGTAGTTGATTATAATTAACAGGAAACCCAACTCAAACGGTCTTAAACAACATGGAGGATACACTGGAGCTGAGAATGCTAGTTACTCCCTAATATCCATTCCCCCCTTCTACCAAGAGCACAACCCCCAATTTTTAGCCAGGCATGTGTCCTCCCAGAAGTGGGAGAGAATTTGTTGTTCCACTTATTTATGCATTCACTAGTTGATGCTTACATGGGCCTGACCCAGGATTGAACCCACAACCTTGGCGTATCCAGATGCTGCTCTAATCAAGCAAGCTATGCAGCCAGGGCAAGTCATGTGATTTTTAATGCACTCTAGGGTCTGAGCTCATTGATTCCTAGAGAGTGCTGGTAATACTACCTTCCAGTTCACTGGGCTGTGCTTTACAAAGACCTGTGTAGAACACCTCACTTGGGCCTTACCAGCAGCCTCGGGGAAGAACATCAGAGCAGGTATCAGCTGTGTTTCCCGAAGAAGATGCCTCAGCTCTTTGCCTTCAGCTCACTTACATGAGGTCGCACTTTCAAAAATGGGGCAGCCTTGTAACTCAGGTCTCACAACGCCTGCTCCTGACACTGCCCAAAGTGTGACAACATTGACATTGACTAAATGTGGAGCCCCTGTCTTGGGCCACTGACAACAGACCTAGTCTGAGCAGCCACAGGAAGGAGCATCCTTCATGGACAGAGAAAATACAACTATAAAAACTTAGAAGATGTCAATAACCAGCATACATAGGTCATTAATGATCTGATCAAAATGTTGGATTTGTTCAAACTACAGGTATAATAAAAATTATTTATATTACTTCTTGAGATTTAGTCTGGCTGACTCAACTAACTGGTCAGAAACGACCAAGTTTCTACGATAGTGGGCCACATGATCAGAAATGCAATGAAGCGAATGCTAGTATGTTCATTCACTTTTAATGATAATGCTGTTGAAGGAAAGGCATGTGACTCAAACGTGAATCGAGGGCAGACAGGAATTATTCTTACCTATCTTCCTTTTCTCAGCAATCCATGATGTCCTCCTTTCATTCTGAAATTTAGTGGAATTACCCTGAGGAACTAAAAACTTTGCATCATGAACTGCGCTTTGATTCAGTTACACTTATCAGCCAATCCAAGCCTGCTACTGAGACCCAGGTTGGTAATGAGTTTTCACAGCTGAAGAGCTGGGCAGATGAGTAATCCCTGCTGCATCCCTGCATACTCATGTGATGGTTAATTTTATGTGCCAACTTGACTGAGCCAAGGGATGCCCTGATACCTAGTTAAACATTATCTCTAGGTGTGTCTAGGTGTTGCTGGAAGAGATTTGCATTTGAATTAGTAGACTGAGTAAAGCAGATCACCCTCCGTAAAGTGGGTCGGCTTCGTCCAATCTGTTGAGGAATTAAATAGAACAAAGGGGTGGAGGAAGGGCAAATTCCCTCTCTGCGTGACTGTCTGCTGGGACCTTGGTCCTCTCCTGCACTAGAACTGGGACTTACATCATCGTCTGCCCTGGTTCTCAGGACTCCGGGTTTGGACTGGAAGTATGTTGGTTTTTCTGGGTCTCTGACTTGCGGATGACAGACAGTGGGATTTCTCAGCCTCCATAGTCATACGAGCCAATTCCTTATCATAAATCTCTCTCTCTCTCTCTCTCTCTCTCTCTCTCTCTCTCTCTCTCTTTCACACACACAGAGAACAAAATTTCAAACGTAAACGTATAGATGAATTGGTGTGTTGAACAATTTTTGAATCAGGCAGCACCCCACCCAGTACATTAAAAAGTACACCAGAAAGTTAAGAGAGTGGATTATTTCAGGACAGTCAACTTCCCTTAGGGCGAGGCAGGGGCCTTATCAGGCAGATGACCTTAGCAGAGCTGGCCAGGAAATTCCAGAGACTGATTGGTCCAAAATGTCACTCCTGGGCCAGGGTGAAACTACAGGCAGGCTAGGTCTTAAGTCTTGGGGGGCCTTAGCACAACTGACTCCATTGTGGGGTTCTTTCATTTTTATCTCTACCTTCTGTATCTATAGCTATATCTCCTGTTGGTTCTATTTCTCTGGAGAATCCTGACTAATATACCATGTAAACTTTTTTTAAAACCTCAAAATCTCAGTGGCCAAATTGTGGGGTCAGAGGGGTCACATTTAGCCTTGACCCCTTGCCAAATGGATTATGACCGAGGAGGTTCTATGTCGGGCCCCACTGGAACTGCCAGCTGGGCATCATTTTACGGCTTCGGGTTCAGTTCTGCTTCCTGCCTTGTGGTGTGAGCGCGCGAAGACTGTGCAAGTCAGAACCTCCAGCCCCGTCCAGCATTGCTTCGGAAGGAAACCCCTGGCAGGACACTGCCTACATGGAACAAGTCCTCTGCTAACTTGAACTCTGCAAGAGTTTTTATGTCACACGTAGTGCAAAATGCATATGACACTGCCGGGCTACACCCCGGTCATTGAAACATGTTGCTAATAGTCAGGCATGGCTAATTATAGTTGATCCTGCGTTAGAATAGATCCAGGCCATTTGGGGGCGATCTGGGCACAATACGTGATTGCATGTCTATAAGTGCCGGTCAGGCTGCATGCCTTTCTATGACCCCTCTAATTGTCTCTGTTTTTTATTGTTACCATTTTGATACCCAGATCCTAGACATGTATCTGTTTTCTGCCCCTGGGATAGTATACTAGCTTGTTTTCTACTTTCCAAAATGGTTTGTGGTTGTTGTTTAACAATCCTTTGAAGCTCCTGGGTTTATCAAAATGTGCGAGGTGTGGAATAGGGTATATGCTGTTGTGCTGCACTTGAGGTGCAAAGAATATCTATCACTCTCTTTTTCTGGCTCAGGATGACTCTGGAGCGCAGCAGTACTTATTCAGGGAGGGGTCCTGCTTTCCTTCCCACTCCCTGGGTTGTGTCCCACCCTCGGGGCTCCCTCAGCCTGAGAGGTGGGGAGAGGCCTCTGGCATGAATCCAGCTGGTCACCACACAGAGATGCTGCTTGCCCAAGTCTACTTCGGCCATTGGGCAGCTGGTAGGTTCGGCAGCTGCACCTTCTCCTCTCCAGGCCAGACAGCATGGCAGCTGCTCTCAGACTGAGGAGCTCAGTGTCTCTGGCCTTGACAACATCCTTGCACCCACACCCCATTCCAGGTCCCATCACCTCCTGGGTGCTGCGTGCTCCCCTCTCCTAGGGGACCCTCAAACTGGAGAACCAACCACTCTTTGCCTGGCATCAAGCCTCTCCCCAACTCTAGACATCTTCTGTCCCCTCTCCCCCCAATCCATCTCCTCCTGCCTGGGAACTAGCGCTCCCAAAACAAGGCTGGTTTCCTTGGCAACCAGGAACACAGGTTGCTTGGCTTCCTCTTCTGAGAGGATAAGGGGGAAATTCCCTTCAGTCTTTGCTGGTGAATCCACAGCAGGAAGAAAAAAAAAGGCTCCACAAAACCATAAACCATGTAGAAAGTCAAGACACCAGATACTTTCTCAGTAAGTCACTCTAAGTATGACAGATATGTATATATAATCATTCCCATTTTCCTACAGTTTGTTTAAATCATGTCTCTCTGCTTGTCTTCCCCTCCTCCCTCCAAATATTTTGTCCCTAAAGCTGTTGAATCTGTTTCCAGAATATCCATTTTACTCAATTAGTGATTGCCCTCTCTCCCTGCTTTGATGTCAGTACCATACAATTTTCATAAAGATTTAGTTACTTTTCAAAACCTTGATGTATCAATAAACTTAAAAGAAATATTTTGTTACTCTTGACTGCTCTTTCTTTTGGACTAATTATTGTACATTATTTGGCAGGTTGTAAAAAACAGTACCTCGGGGGAACTTTAACTGCATCACATTCACATACTAATTTAAGATATAGTATCCTTACTGTCTTCTCTTCTCAACTAGACACAAGCTAGAGTCTGCCATCTTGGCCTCCCTTTATTTTTCCTATTATGGTGTTTTACATTTCTTTCGATATATTTTTTGCTCTAAGTTGAGTCAATACTTAAGAATTTGGTGGGGTTTTTTTTGTTATTTTTGTATAATAGAATCTCTTTTACTACGTGTATCACTAGGATAAAGAATAACACCAAATCTGTGGATTTGCAGAGTGCACCATAGCTCTCTGTCACCTCTCACTTCTTGGGTTTCGTAGTAGAGAATAATGTCGTCTCTCACAGACACTGTGGATCTTCCTTTCCTGCATAGATGCCTCTGTTTCCTGCCCTTCCCAGATCGCTGGTGTCAGGGCTTCAATGCCACGCTGAGTGATGACGGCAGCGTGTCCACAGGCGTTGCTTCTGCTTCTAAGGGCTTCTCTGTTTTATAGAATGTTGGCTCAGAGTTTTGGTTTCTTTAAGAAAGAGCCTTTACTACAGAAACCCTTCCTGTTCAAAAGTTTAGCGTTTTCAAAAAGAATAAAGGTTGATTTGACCTGAATTGCTTCTTGACATCTATTGAGATGATGAAGTCATTTTACAAATTTTTCTTATTAAGGGCATGACGATTTAAAACCTGTCTTCAAATGGACATGCGGGCAAGGCAGTATCATCTAGATCCAGCTCACAACTCAAGGCTAAGACACAAAGGAGCAAGCAAGTAAACCAACCCACCCAGCAGCTCAGAAAGCCCCAGGCTTCTTTAAGAAAGAAGCTCAATTTATTGGGGGGGGGGGGTGTACACCCAGGAGACCAGCATCGGCAGCCGCAGATCACTTCTCAGCCTCTCCTGCTCCTCAGTGCCAAGAAACATAGTTCTGGGGACCAGCAAGTACTTAGAGCAGCGGGGGCCACTCTGCCAAGTACATGATTTCCTGACCACTTGGCTGCACATCTGAACCTAATACTGGAATTGAAAAAAAAAAAAAAAAAAAGCCAGCCTTATGTACACCATGATGGTCCTGTGCAGATAAGATGAGGTCTCACAGGCAAAGTGGTCTTTGAACTGTCGAGTCTGGTCAGAGTCTGCCCATCGCCCTGATCTCGGCAGCTCCGGACCCGAGTGAGTGAGAAGGAGGTGAGTGAGAAGGAGGCACTCCTTCGTAAAGTAACCCCTTTAAATGAGTATCTCCCTTTGGCTTTGAAAACGAACCCATAAATCATCACCAGATACATGCTGTTCAGTGATCGAGACATGCCCAAGGTTCTATGAGGACCAGGGAGTGAGGGAAGGAGCTGGGGTGGGTCATTGGGAACGGGAGCTGGGACCTGTCAGTCCAGCAGGCAGGGTGTCTTCTGCCACCGTGGGGTCAGTCTGAGCAGTGGCGAGGGGGTGGCAACCACAGCAGTTCAGAATTGCTGGAGCAGACAGGAAGGGAGAGGCCAGGGGTGAGGCTGGCTGGTGGGACAGGTGGGTGGGGGCCCGGTCAGGGAGAGTGTTGGGTGCCCTGGGGAGAGCTTGGACTTCTTCCTGTAAGTCAGTGGTTCTCATTAGAGTTTGCACATTGGGGTTTCCTAGGGAATTTCAAAATATGGATGTCTTCTCCATATTAAATCAGTCCAAGCAAACCGAATCTCTGGGTACAGAAGCTGGGCACTGAAATTGTTTGAAAATCTGCCCAGGTGATTCTAGTGTACAGACAGCGTGGTGAGTCTGGCAGGAAACCTGGAAGGTTTTTAAGCTAGTGGCAGATGTTTTAGGAAAGTTATTCTGGTAGCTGGACTTAAAGTGCACGGGGAGGGAGGCGGGGCAGCTGTGGGTGCTTACACAGGGCCTGTGCGGGTGAGGGCGGAAGAGCACCTGAGTCGGACAGAGGTCGTGGGAATGACAGAAGTTGATGAACACCTATTTAGGAGATAAACTAGTGTTAGTTTTAAGAATTGGTGATTGGAGAGGAAGGGAGGGTGATCGAGATTGCCCCAGGCTCCTGCGTGGGTGACTGGAGATGCCCCGGCTGGGCAGACAGGAGGGCAGGGTTTGGAGGCAGCAGGCAAATTCCGCTTGGACCGGTGGGAGTGAGGTGGTACCTGGCTGCCCCGGCAGGGAAAAGGCAGCTGCGCAGAGCTGTCTAGGGCTTGGGGGCCAGACCAGGTGGAAAGGAATGCCGTTCGATGGAGGGTTGCTGTTTTGTTTTCATCATTTATTGGGAGTAGCCTCCCCACAGAGTCACTTTTCTAGCTTACAGAGGTGTTACGGGTGTTAGAAGCTAGGAGTGGGCCCCACCCCAGACCACCTCCTGAAACAGGCTGTGAGGAGCATCCCAAAGCACCTTGAAGTCAGGTGGCTTCTCGGAGTTCTAAACTCAGCAGAGCAGCTGCACTTGGTGGGTGGCCGTGCCCAAGCTCACCCAGTCCAGCGAGCGAGCGAGCGAGCGAGCGAGCGCACTGGGCCTTGCTGCCTGCTGCCGTGGGCCCTGTGTGTGTGTGTGTGTGTGAGTGTGTGTGTGAGTAGGCGGGGGATCAAGCACAAATCTGGTTCTTTGAAGAATTCCCCAGGAGGAGCTGCATGTCAGGCCAGTGAGCTCTAAGGGGATGGAAAAGGTCTTCTGGTGCCAGGTGGACGAGAAAGAATGGGGAGGGGATTACTCGAGAGGAGCCTCATGAGAGGGTGATTTTTCAAAAAAGTTCACTGTAGAAATGACATCCTGAAAGACAGCTGGGGAGGCGGTTCCCCCGGGGAGGACTGCGGGGGACTGAGGGGGTCAGAATCAGGCCTGAAACTAGAAACTTGCTGTGGGGCAGGGCAGTGACCAACAGAGTGTGGCGTGAACACTTCCTGGCAGTGCTTTCGACCTGCTGACCAGAGGGGTGTGGGGGAGGACCAGGACTTAGAAGGAGGGATCTTTCCAGGGCGTATTTTTATTTAAAAAGCATTTATATATACATTAAACTTCAAGACAGACAAATGGCTGGGGAGGAGGCTGGAAGGGGGTGGAGCGTAAAGGACGAAATATTTCATAGTGGTTTCATCCTGTCTGACTCCCCCCTCCTTGAGCTTTTGTCTGCGGGCCCTGACATAGGTGGAGGAGGACTGAGAACATCAAACGTGGCCAGGTGTCGGACAGGCTGCTAATGGAAAAATGAGTCAGCTACAGGATCACTGTAAATGTGGGAATGCCATTTCCGTAGCGTTTTTCTGCAGGGATGCTTTTTCTACAGATACCACTATATTCCCAGATAATCCGCAAGATTAAAGAAGGCATCTTGACGGGTCCATTGGGTGAATGCCTTGACCGGCACAAGGAGTCCCCATTCTCTGTCCAAAGAGGCCCCCCTGGCCATCTCCGTAACTACCGTGGGCATAAGGACACCTGGAGGGACAGTGAAAGGGAGGACTTCCCGGCCAGGGTGACCAGATGTGTGGTACCCCAGGCCCAACTGTATGGGCGCTCTGAGACAATTCCTCTGCTTGGAATACTCTGTGATCTTGTTGTGCTTCCTTAGGCATCCTGGGGTGAATTTAAGGTGGAGGGGGCTTCCATAGCTAGGAGGGCAGGAGAGCAGCAACTCCCCCCATGAGAAGGGGCAGAGCCCCGGCTGGGATAAAGACCAGGGGCTGTGGGGGCGGGGGGGAACCCTAGGGGTGAGGACTCTGGACAGAGACAGCAGGAGGCGGTGGGGCTGATGCTGCCATCTGATGCCTTTGGGAAAAAAAACAACTTCCATCTTGGTTTTTCTTAATTTGGTTGAATGTTCAACATTCAGCCCATTTACTTTACTTTTATAGCTAGCAAAGGCCTTTATAACTCTCACCTGGAGGCTGGGACACCACTGGGCCCGGGCACTCTGTGTCTCCCTGTCATGTCTAATGAGATGGGCCTGGCACCCCAAACCCAGGCCCCAGGCCTTGGAACCAGGGGTCTCCCCTGATTCCTCCTGTGGCCCCAACTCTGGCTTCTCTAGGCCTCTCTTCAGCGCCGCCCCCCCCCCCGCCCGCCCATGGCTTGTAGCCAGCCTTCAGGGTGTAGTGCATGCCCAGGTCCTGCTTGCACTGCAAAGCTACTTCCTGCTGGCTTGAGTCCATCTTGGGCTGCTTTCTAGGTAAAGGGGAGGAAATTTCCAAGTCAGCAGCTGGCTTTGTGATTTATCTAAGGGAGCTGTTTGTTGGGGGGACGCTTCCATGGAAAACCTACTGCCCACCTTTGTGTGTATTCACTTTGCACCCATCTAGATGCAGAGGCTAACACATAAAACCCACCGGATGTTCAGAAAGGGGGCACGTTCGAGGTTCTGCACCATGCTCCCTCCTGTGACAAACTGAGAGCAAACCTGCCTTTGAGGGCACAGGTGATGGCTCTTTTGTGGCATTTCAGGCTCTGTTTACAAGCTTCTTGAAGTGGCGAAGCAGGGGATGTCAGCGACAACTTGCTAAAGGAGCATGTGACCAACTACAGTGAAGGCTGATGGTCTCAACTTGGGGGCTCCACCCTCGTCTTGTTCCTATTTGGTGGAACACTTGGAGACACTGAGGGTCTCCTGTGTTTCTCCATAAGCATTAAAGAAAGCCTACACTTATGAACTAGTTCCATGCACGTGCTAAACACTATATAGCTGTATCTATGTGGTTCAACGCTTGTGGCGATTCTGTGAGGCGGCTGTCTGTGATCCCACTTCACAGATGACAACTCAGCAAGTTTCTACCAGGTGAGGTGACTTGCCCAGAAGTCCGAGTGGGAGCAGGTGGTGGGTCAGGGACTCTAACCGCACTCGACCAGTGCAGGTCCACGTGCATTCCTCACGCCCTGCTGCCTCCCGGCGAAGCCTCCATCCCCTTTCCGTCAGCTCTGAGGGAACGGATGAGCATCTACGTGAAAAGGTTTTGATGACTAGAAACTGAAGTATCTGTAAGTCTTACATTCTTAACTCTGATGAAAAGAAAGTGGAAACGGATCAGTTAAAAATCCCACAGATTCAAAGGGGATTGCTCCGGAATCCTCCGAGTGAGGACTGTGCACGGGAACACGGAGGCACGGGGCTGCTGAGGCTCCTCGTGGCAACTATTAACCAGTCGACTCCCAACTGGTTAATACGCACGGCACATCGGCACAGTGTCCCCCGCACAGAAGAGCGCTCTGTCACTACTAGGTGAAGGGTCACGGTGACCACGATTGTAAGGAGGGCTATTGGTAAAGGACTGATTTAGACAGATTTTTTTTTTTTAATCCATGGCTGCTCTACAAAGTGCTATGTGAGGGACAAAGACAGCAACATGGGTTTCCATCTCCTGCAAGGGGAGTGTTTATCTCTGATTCAAGCCAACCCAACCATCCTCAGGCTTGGAGACTCGCCCATTCTCTAGACGTGAGCCAGGCCAGGGGACAGCGCACATGGGCTTCAGTCTGCTTGTGACCGAATGCAGGTCCGGCTGCCTGCCGCTGCCAAAGCCGGTGCTCGAGAGGCAGGTGCTGAAGGAAAGGGAAGTGGTTTATTTTCAGGTGCCGGCCATCTGGAAGAGGGGGGACTCACATCTCAAAGCCCATCTCCACCTCTCAGTGGAGGCAGAGGTTTTTGTAAGTGGGGAGAAGGGAACGGAAGAGATCAAGGGAGGGAGCTGAAAGTTCTCTAAGTGCAGACGAGCACAGTTTGCTCTGACAAGGCGAGTGACGGTCCACTGTGTGTCATCCTGGCTTTTCGTCACCCTGGCTCCATGCTCAAAGGTCAGCAAATCTCCCAGAGCTGGGAGGCCTGAAGGTCAGGGCCTGCATCTTTTGAAGTTAGTTCCCAGGATTCTTATTCGAACATGCTGTTCATCTACAAGCTACATGTTAGTCAGAGTCAGCACTTACAGAAACAATGTCAAAGCAATGGCGGGGTGGTTACACTTTCCTGTGGATACAGTTTTCCACTGTTGCACCCTTGAGAACGTCACACCATTCCGGAGGCAATGCGAACGGTTCACAGAGGCCCTGGGGCTAATCCAGGACTCGGGTTGCTTGGTACCAGCAGTGAGACTCAGGGCGGCCTTTGAGCCAGGCTGCTCCCAGCACACGCATCAGCTATCTCCAGCTGGGCTGGCGTCCATGCCTTCAGTTCCTCCTTGATCTAAACAGGGATGTACCTTCCCTGTCTGCCCTGAAAAGCCATTTCATCTCCCAGCAGAGTCCTCTGATGGTAGATGCCCTGGAAGGAGAGAAAAAATAATCCATAACGTTTCCTTTTCACGGTCTAACTCTTTTGGGTAAGACGATGTTCCCATCTGACTTCGTTCCCGTCAGTGAGCTCTGGGTGAAGACCACGGCAGAGCCCTGCAGGCACTTGGCTGAGAGGCCTGGGTGGGGGGGGCGGTTTGGAGCACAGTGCATGGCCTTGTCTGGGGGAGACAGGAGAGTCTCGGGCTCTGAGTGTGGAGCGATGCTGGAGATCACCCGAGGGAGGCAGTCTCTCCGACACCCCCCAGAGAGCCCTGCCTGCCGGTATTCTCCCTCACATTCTCCCCTCCCTCGGGTGTGGGCTGCATTTAGCGAGTCAGTTCGAAGGGCCAGAATACAGCACAAGTGACAGATGTCACAAAGACTGACTTCTGTCTTACTTGCCCTCTCTCTCTTTTTTTTCAGTCCTCACCAGAGGACATGTTTACTGATTTTAGAGAGAGAGGAAGGGAGAGAGAAACAGAGAAATACTGATCCGTCCCCTCCTGTACACACCTTAACTGGGGATCAAACCCACAACCTAGGTATGTGCCCTGAGCGGGAATCGAGCCTGCAACCTTTTGGTGCATGGGATGATGCTCCAGTCCACTGAGCCACCTGGCCAGGGCTTACGGGCCCTCTCTTGCTCACTCTGAAGAAAGCCAGTGGGTCCTGAGCTGCTCTATGCAGAGACCCCTCCCTGTGTCTCCCATGAGAGGCAGTTATCCAGCCAACGGCCAGCGAGGAACTCAGGCTCTTATTGTAGCCGAGACTCTTGATCTGCGGACGACCACCCAAGTGAGCTGGAAAGCAGGTCCTCTCCACACTGAACCCTGCAATGACCGCCCCTCAGAGACCCAAGTCAGAGGACGTGGCTGCACAAGTGCCTGGGTTCCTGACCCGCAGAATCCATGAGATATGAAGGTTTGTGTTTCCTGCAGCTCAGGTTTGAGTTAATTTGTCACATCACCTTAGGTAATAATACTTCATCCAATCCAACCTCAGCATTCTCAGCAAGTTGATGAATACAGACTTCAACCAACCAGAAGCCAGACCTCTGAGTTCCTAGACCAATTTACCTCTCACCAATTCACCATGCCCACTTGCAATTTGGCATTATAAAAACTTGCCTGGTGTGGCCTCGTTTAAACCCCCTCTAAATGCAGCGGCACTCTTTCCTGGTAGGATATCTTCATTTCCAGCTGGCCAGGAAGAGGACAGGACGGTCTGGAGGGCTGATCTTGAAGCCAGTCTACCTGCCTTTGGCCCCCGGCAGGGCTCCCCACACAGCTGAACCCCACTGCAGGCCCTGGGTGTGAGCAGAGGTATGAGGGACAAACACAGACGGAGCGTCAGGAGGACCTGGGAGTCTGGGAGGCAGGACAGCTACCTCGGCATCAGAAGGGCAGGGCCAGGCAGTGGATCAGGAGCTGAGGCCTTAGATGAAGGTATCAGCATCAAGCAGACAGTGATGATACTTGTACTAGACCTTGACAGTGAAACAGCTGTCCTTCCAGGAGGCCCCTTGGCTTCCAATCACAGCAGGCACTGACCCTAGGGCATGCACGTCCTTCCCCTCGGGTGACTGTCCTCCTCATTTTGAGTGCCCTTCTGCTCAGAGAAAGGAGGAAGCTGGGGCAGGTTGTTTGCCTTCCACGCTCCACACACTGGCTCCTCAGGGGCCCTTGGGGGGAGGGCAGGGAGTCAGGCAGGGCTGCTGGTGGTTGTGGTGTGGTGCCCTGTCTCCCTGCGTGTCTGTGTCCAGTAATGACAGAGAACAAGGGAGGGCGTGTCCTCAGCGCTGGGCTGTGTTAGGATTTCGGGAATAGTGCTGGGTGAAACCAAGAGGACAGCTGCCCCCTGAGATTCCAGATAAATCCACAGAAATCTTCTTAGCCTCTGAAGAGGTCGGCCTGCAGGCATGGTCACATACTTCTTCCTGCTGGACGCTCCACCTGCTGGATGCTCCAGCTGGTTTAGACCCTTTTACTGAGATGACCTTTGTCTGGGATGGAGCAGGGGTCACAAAATGGCAGCCAGCTGTATCCTGCCCTCCAATACATTTTATTTGATCGGCCCAATATTTAAATTTTTTATTTTTAGATAGAGCCACTTAAAATATCAGGATACTTCACTCAAGTCTAGAATTTTCTAGCCTCTGGCCACTTGGGGTCTCACCTTGGGTATCAGGACATGGAGGCAGGTGGTGGCCTCCTTCAGACGGGTCAAGTGCTCCCCCCAGGTCCACAAAGGCACGAACCCGCGGACCCTGCCCATTTTCCTCACATACCTTAAGCATTTGAAACTTTACCCCCTCGAACTGAAGAATTGACCTGGCCCAGGAGGGGATACAGGCCTCTAACACAAAGACAGAAATTCCTAGGCTTCAAATACAAGTTTTTAATACCTGGGAAAGGATTTTAATAATGTCCCTAATCACAAGTCTGCTCCATTTCATTCTTTCCTCCGTGCTGTATTTTCAAGAGCTCTCGTAATAGAAATTGTCTGAAAGAGCCAACTGCACTTACATAATTAGCATAATGATATTGGTCAAGATTAATAAGCTTTGCACAAACATGAAATGAACAGAGAGAACCCTTTCTCATTAACCAGAAGAGGCCATACGGTGTAGATCACACGCAGAGATGCTAGTTTGGTCAAAACTAATCTGCTCTGAATTACCGTCACTGATTTACAACAAGGGAGAGGCTGCTAGGCTCACGGTTGATTTCATCAGGAGACAAGGGAGGGGGCAACTAACGGTGCCTTCTGTGTTTCAGCCAAGGAGAGGCACCACGGAGCAATTTTTCTATCTAGTGTCACATTGTTAGCTATTCTGATGAATACTCCTTGTTAAACCGGATACGTTGGATGGCCTCCTTCTGTTCTATGCTGTTTTCACCATGTGCACCTTGTGCAATGGCACTTAACCTGCCCTACACAGGACGAATCCCCACACGCAGCTGCTCAGTGTGTTCCAGTTTACTCTGCGAAAGTGTCTCTCACAAAGACCACTGGGAACCTGTGAATTCCGGTTTCTAGTTTGGCTGGATTGCTATTTAGCTGTACAATCTTGAACAGCTGGTTTCCGTCCTGCACTCCTGTTTTCCAGGCCCCTCCCTCTCTGGGAATCACAGACACAAGGGCCTGAGCCCTGGATCTACCACAGAGAACTTTTTCCAATGAGGACTGAGACACAGGAAGAGAGATCACGCGAGCATGTGGCCTGCAAAGCCCTGTAAAGGTGTGGAGCTCCCCTGCTCAGGCCGGCCCTCAGAGTACTCTCCTGGCTGTCACGGGGGTGTGGGCTTTGGAGGAGCAGCCGAGGAGAGGTAGTTAACTTTAAAAACTAGATGAATCTTTAAAGTAACCATGTGTATCGAAGTATAAGCAAAGAACATTGATCAACACAGTGGTTCTACTTAGAACGAGGAGCTAGGTTAAGACAGGATTTCATTGTGAAACTGGAACGCATTTCATCGTTACTCAAACATACCCATGGTGGCGTCCCTGTGGGCAGGCGACCGGTTACATGGAAATTTAAGGGGTGCCAGCAACACGACTGTCTCCAAGGAAAGGAGCCCGGTCCACTTCCACTTGCTGTCCCGGTGCCCTGCGTCAATTTAATCAACAGACGGGAGGCGCCTCCTGCAGGGCAGGGGTCCTGCCGAGGAAGTATCGATAACCGAACAATGACTAGCTCTCAAATTGAAGTTTCCTCCATTTACTGCCTCTCCTACCTGCCTCCCATAGGGACTGAAATCTTACTGAAGATGCACTTCAAGCTGCATGTGTGTGAGAAGGACGAGCGCCCAGAGAACAAAACTTCTGTGCCTACGTCCAGTCCAGACCGCAGAACCGAAGCTAAGGTGTGCGTGGTCATGCAAACGAGAATGTCACACTCTCGTTTCGCTGGTGTGCGAGAATTTCCTCCCTAACCTCACCCCAGCCATCTGTTTTCTACCTTTGCTTTGTCTTCAGTGGGATGTGAACTTAAGGGTTTTCTCCTTCTTCAGAAGACACCAGGGGGTAGGTAGGTGCACCGCAGGGTGAGGGAGACATTAAAGCCCCCCTGTTTCCCCCCACAATTTGCCATTTTCTCCTATTCCAAGCATGAACATTATCTCAAACTGAGCCAAAGGTGAAACGCTCAGCACTTTGAGTTCTTTTAAATAATTCATATTTGGTGAGATGTACAGTGTTTGGGGGGAAAAAACCCTCGAGTAAACATGGGGAAGGCTTATTTTTTTTATAGACTTCCTAGTGGGGGGTGAACAAGTAGGTGAGGGCAGGGCTGAGGTTTGGGGGGACCCCCCTGGACCACTGCCCAGTGCCCATTAGCCCACCTTGCCTGTGGGAGCCAAGGGCAAAGGCCAGCCCTCACTGCAGCCAAAAAGGATATTTCTTCTTCCCCTTCTGTCTTCTCTCCTTCTTAAAACAACCTTTTCCTGGCTCACTCAGAGAGGGTGGATTGTGTTCTCCCTCTTCTGGTTCGAAAAACACGCACACTGCACCTCCAGCCGCTCCATCCGTCCTCCCTTATCGGCCTTGCTCAGGGAACAGTCTCACATTCCAGCCTAATTCAGTTTCTAGGACACCCAGCCCCACCCGCTGGTCTTGGCGGGCACAGCCCTCTTCCTTCAAAACATGGATTCTCAAGTGTTGCTGAGCCCCCAAGAGTAGTTCTCTGTCACTCTGGGAGCATTTTTTTGAATGCAAGCCAGTCTTGCAGATTCCCATGTCCCAAGAAGCTGCTTTCTGTCCGATGGAACATTCTGTTGCTGCTCACTGTGAGCAAGGCTTATTTTGTTCCTTTCATTAGGAAATGTTCCCGTCGGGGGCCTGCGAGTTGAAAAGGCTCCATGCTCGGAAAGAGGATGGCTTTGTCTCTTCCCCTTCCATGACCTCTGTCGGGAGTTCTTTCGAGGCTCCAGAAAGACATAAGGGGGAGAAATGCTTCAAGTTGCACTCATAAAATTTGGGGATTTGCAAGGAAACTACTAGCCAGGCTGCCTGGATATACTAAAATGTCATCCCTATATTTTGGACATGACTAGCTTGCTTAGTTAATGCTAGAGGGAAAAATAGAGTTTGTTCTCAAGGGAGAGCTGCAGCAGGAGAAAAGAGGCACACGAACGGCTGACTGCATTCCAGCCACTTTGTCACAAAGAGCTGAATCCACCGTCACCAGATTTTAAAACCATCGGCTGATCCGAGGTCCCTTGGAATGATGGTGGGTGCCAGCAGAGGCAGCCAAAGCCCCTCAGCCTGTGAGCGGACCGCTAAGCTCTGCTCTATTAACTCGGGTTCTTAGGACTGGGAGGCAGCAGGTCTTCACATGTGTCATCAACTATGTCAGGCACTCAGCTTGGTACTTTTATGTATTCAGCTTAATTTAATCACGACAACCTGCAAAATTGGTGTTACTGCTACTGTGCATCCATGAATTTATTTGACTTCTTTTTACGTATGTCACATTGCTCACATCCTTACTCAATCCAGCCACGGCTCCAATGCCTTCTCCGACCAGCCTTTCCTGAGCTCCATCCACAGCCACAGCCCTGGCCTTCCCTGTCTTGCTTGTACAACCCTGTAAAGCTGTTACCTTGAACCCCTCCCATTCTGATTTGTTAGTTCTGTCTTCAGCTACGTTTAGAATCTATCCTACTAAGTGTTTTTTTAAATCTCCATGGTCCTACTTTTCTTTATAATTTCTCATTTCATCCCCACCTGGGCTTATTTCATTTCTCTCTGTTTTCGTGGCATTATAGATCGGTGGCCTGTATCTTTTTTAAGGATTCAACACCTTCATTTATCTCTTCAAGGATTCTAAATACCTATTTCCAAGTTTGTTTCAGGTTTCCAAGTTTGTCTTATTTTTATTCCTGGAAAAACTCATATTCTAATTATTAACTCTATTGGCCATCTCTCTTGGTATAAGGTTTCTTCACCCATTTCAATGCTGGGTTTGTAGAATGGTCATATATGGGAGGTTTCCCCCATCTTCCTTGTCCCCTCTCTATGCATTCCCTGTGTGTTTGAGCCTGGTTCTTGAGGCCCCAAGCTATACCCCAGGCAGCGGTTGGTGAGTAGCCGGCTTTCCAGCTTCCTGTCCTGACCCGGGGAAGCCCTGGCCTGGCCTCTGGCTGTGGGCATGGCTCTGGCTTGTGTGCCTGCCTGGGAGCACTTTCCCCCGAGGTGGACTTTTATCAGACACCCTAATTCCAGACCCGGAGCCCGGCAGGTAGAGCCCAGTCTCTACTGCTCACTTCACGTTTTGATTCTATTCCAGGACGATGGACACGTGTATCTCCCTTTTGAGTGTGGCTGTGACTTTTAAAATTCTCTTTTATATGTTATTCTATCATTGCTCTGTGTTGGAGCAGAGGGTGCTTTAAAGAATTCCCTTATTGCCTTGGCTGGCGTAGCTCAGTGGATTGAGTGCGGGCTGCGAAGCAAAGTATCGCTGGTTCGATTCCCAGTTAGGGCACATGCCTGGGTTGCAGGCCAGGTCCCCACTTGGGGGCACACAAGAGGCAACCACACATTGATGTTTCTCTCCTTCCCTTCCTCTCTCTCTAAATATAAATAAAAATCTTAAAAAATAAAAAAAGAATTCCCTTATAATGCTATTGAATCTGGTGAGCAGGAACAGGAACTGGGGGAAATATGTGTAGTGGGACAAAACAGGGAGGTGAAAAATGGGCAATTACGTGCAGGTGGGAGAGTAAAGAACCTGAAGAAGTGAGGAGTGCACGTCACTGGGGAGCTGATGTGCAGGGACCCCCGTTATTCAAATGGAAAGAAAAGCCATAAAGTTTAGGGGTTGGGTTGAATGGTTGTGACCTCCCAGGTCCTCCCTCCCTCTCCATACTTCTTCTCCAGCCCCCTGTCCCTCAGCTCCGTTCTTGTGGGTGACATCCCCTCGGTGACCATCCATTCTGGTTCACCCGGGACTGTCCTGGTTTCAGCACTGAAAGCTTTGCTTGTGAGGAAGGCTTCCGTCCTGTGCCCTCCAGGGTGGCCGGTTGCCTGAACTCCCCACCGTTCACCTTGTGAGCCCCAGTGGAAGACATTTAATACCAAGATGAACTTTACTAAGGGATGAGCTTGAGAGATGAAAATGAGAGGGGAAGAAATAGGAGTAGGCTAGGACCCCCTAGAAAGTGCTTACTTTCCAGGCACAGCCAGTGTGTTCTGGAGATAAATCACATGACCACCTCCTGAGTTGGTGAAAGAGTCTGGAGGCACGCGGTGCAACCCCCCACACGTCTCCTGCAGCAGCTCTGGTTGTTCGACGCAAGACCCCAAGGAAACCCAGCTTCTTCAGAAGATCTGCTTCTCCTGGCTTGTGTGGCAGAGCCGGAAGGTGCCCAGGAAGAGAGGTAAGGTCGAGAAGATGACGAGAGCTTCGGCCTCCGTCCCACCAGCACTCGGCCCTCGGGCTGAGCTGTAAGCTCTCTGGGGGCCCAGGGGAGTCTTTGCACCAGCTCAGGGACATGCCAGGGAAGCTCGTGCTCCACTTCCGACGCTGACAGCTGCCAATCAGTCCTGGCCACCCCCCCACCTCCTCTGAATTGAGCCAGCACACTCAGAACTTCTGATCTCCTCTTCCTCACCTCCAAGGAAACACTGCTTCACAGCAGAAGAGTACAGGGGGAAGGGGACAATCATTCCTCAACCCACTCAGCTCTTCCTGCAGGACCTGACTCTATGGCCACACTGATGGGCCTACAGGTGGGAATGGGCCACAAGTGGGCCAGTTACAGAGCACCTGGGCACAGCGCTGGTAAGGGACAATATGTGACCCAATGGGGCTGCCTGCAG
This sequence comes from Anoura caudifer, assembly GCA_004027475.1. Lineage (NCBI taxonomy): Eukaryota > Metazoa > Chordata > Mammalia > Chiroptera > Phyllostomidae > Anoura > Anoura caudifer. Next base: position 63,633 of record PVKU01004503.1, on the reverse strand, counting down.
CACACCCTTGGAAATGATGGCCTGGAGCACAGAGCTCATGTTCTCTGTGGGGTGGAGACCAGCAGCGCTGAACTTATCGGCATGGTGCTTCCCACCAGGCAGGAAGCTGGCCTGCCGTAGGAGGAAGATGCCAACACCCAGAGATGCGCCATGCCAGGCCCACGTCCAGTCATCCCGGAGGTGCAACCACACCTTGACCTTCCTGCAGTCACATGAGCCTTCCAGATACACTTGCCTTTGAGTTTCAAGCAGCTTTTGACATTTACAACAACAGTAACAACAAAACCAAATAACAACTTCGTATTATGTTATACCCTTTACGTGCTTTGGTTCCCAAAAGAAACATTTTTTCCTGATTGTAAGATTTGATACTCAAAAGAATTCAAACAGTATTGAAAAGGATAATGCATAAATCAAAATTAGTATAATTCTACCATTCAGACACAACAACTGCCTTGTCATGTTCTTCCAGACATTTCCTTCTTTGGAAAGATAGATAATTTTATGAGAGTGCACTTTTCTAACACACCATCTCACCTAAAATTGTGTATTGAATATTCAATTTTTAGTGAACAGTAATTCTAAACCTGCATTTTAAAAATGGGTGCACAGTATTTTATTATATGAAATCACCTTATTAACATACCCAGTCTCCTTTCTTGGGCATTTAGATTATTTCAAATTTTCACTAATATAAAAAGCAGAGCAATGAACCCCTTGGGATGCATACTTCGCAGCCTTTATTACCGCTTCAGGATACATTTCCCCCTTCTTAGATTCTAATACTGCCAGTTGCCTTGCGGGACCCGACTCTTCCTGTGGCCTGTCCATCAGTTTCATTGACACCCTTGTGACTTACTCCATGTTCACTCACGCTGCCCACAAACGTTTACGGAGAGCATATTATGTGCCAGACTCTGCACTAGATTTGGTGGGTAAGTTTGGTTTTTATCCTTAAGGACGAAGAAGAATGGACATCTCTGAAATCTAAGTCTGCGTCAGGCACTGTACCGAATCCTTTACCTTCATTATTCATTCTTCGTTGAAAACAACCGCACACCAGTCCTGCCCAGCAGTTAGTATTTTTTTATATCAATGAGGTAAAAGAAGCCCAGAACATTTGAGTAGCTTGTCCAAGATCACACACTCAGTAAATGCAAAGCTGGAATATGAACCCAGGTCTGTCTGGTGTGTCACTCGTAGTTTAAGGACAGGCAGTGAAAGCAGATGTCAGAACCAAGCTGTGCATGCTTTGTAAAGTCCGAGCTAAATGAGGTACGCATTTCGGTCCGTCAACTGCGGTGATCAGCAGATGAGTCTTTTATCTGCAGAAGGGAGCTTTTCAATGGTCTAGGTTAGAGGGGCAAAACCCAAACCGAGATGGTTTGCCGCACTCCACGCAGCTCCAGGAGGCCCTCGGTGGGACAGCCAGCACGTCTGCAAGCTGGGAAGCTGGGGGAGAGTGGGAGGCCGTTTCTACACAGTTTCTGTTTAGAGATATTGAAACCAACAGGTGCCATGCAGAGTTCTGGAAAGATCAGAGCAGTGGGTGAGGAGCAGATAGAGCCATTTGAGAGAAGGGCTCGGAGGAAGGGGACACACTGTTGGGAGGGCTCAGGGCTCAGGCTGGTGGAGGTGACACCCTGAGCGGCCTTGCACCCCAGTCCCAGCCCACCCTTGGGATAAGCAGGCATTTCTCTGGAGGCTGGGTGGGGAAGAGCCTGGAAGCATCGCTCGTTGGCATGGCGCCGGCAGGAGCTGACAGCCTGGACACTCCCCTGGGCTCCAGGGTGAAGCCACACTAAACTGGGATGAAACAGGGTGATTGACTTACTTTTATAGTTTCCAAAGAAAAATGGTCATTTTGAAGGTAAACTTTCGAATTTTTCTCCCTTCTGTGTTGTTATTCTTGGGTCACCCTCTCTGCTCTTCTCTGAAAGACAGACCCACTCTGTGTCTCCGTCCCCCACCCCTCGGTCACAGTGTCTTCCGTGGCAGGTGCTCCTTGCATGCCAGCTGGTTTTGTCACTTAGATTTACGACTGTCTGGGAATTCCATCTCAGCAGGAACAACAAGGTCATTTTCTGTCCTTCTCCAAGCGTACCCCTGGTCCACACAAAATCAAACGCTGAGTTGCTTCTCCCAGTTGGACCAGAGAAACCGTCACTTAGGACGGTTCTGCTGCTGCTGCTGCACCACTCGAGGTGAAAGCTCAGCTGAGACCTCAGGAATGAAGGTGGTGCGGGTGGGGACAGCGGTCTATCCAGGGGGTTCATCACAGGGAACCACGTCAGTTCTCAAAGTCATGGGCTGCCTTAGACAGTGGGCTTGACTGGGTGGCTCAGAAGGTCATGGTACCCACGCTGAGCTCAGCCGGCTCCTGCTGCTCTCACTGCCCATGCTGCCTGGGTGTCTACTGCATGACACCACAGGGCAGGATTTGAGACTGACGTGGGCAATGCAGGTTGAAGCTCCGAGTTCCCAGGTAGCCACCAGCTATTCACCAAAGGTATAGGGTGTGGGTCTTGTATTGAACTGCACAGACTTTGTTTTCTGGGCGGCAACTCGACTGATACCACTGTGATTTCTATGAGCAGAGCGGCTTTAGGTCCGTGGCATCGATGGTCAGGCCTTCAGTGAGCCAGCTCTCCCGAAGGGCCTGTGGTCTGGATGAGCCTTATGGGCAGGCAGGCTAGAAATTGGATTTCAAACAAGGACAGTAATTCGGTCCCTCATTCCATCCACCAATAGAGCTTAAAGTAGCAGCTGCTTACTCAGAAGACATTTACTTCCCCTTTTTGCACCTGTTTTGACATTTCCTCCAGGTTCTGAGCCCACTTGACTTCAGTGGAGCCGCAGAGACGCACTCCAGAAGTGAGCAGGCATTGCTGCATTTTCTTCTGAGTGGCAGGGTCCAGTGAAGACGAGGGGTAAGTAAGGTGAAAGGGGAGGCCACTGGCAGAGAGTTCCAGCCCTGGGATTCCTGGCAGCAAGATCCACTCTCCTTGCCAGAGGGGCACTTGAGGCTCGCCTGGTGTGGGCCCTTCCCACTGCTCAGGTCTGCACTTTGATGTTCCACTAAAATGTGGCCATGCTCCGGCCAGACTTAAGACTTTGGCGTTCCTCCAGAGCTTGATGTAGAAGAGACACTTCTCCACCTCTTTCAGTTTCTCCACTCCTGTGGCCTGTCCCTGTGTCTTTCTGTAGTGACAAGAAGACATCACACCTTCTCCTGATAGCTGCTGCCCCATCATCTTCACTGGCTCGGCTTCCTGTCCTCCAGCGTGCAGGCACGTGCATGGTCACCTGGTGGCCTGAGTCCCAGAGGGGCATCCTGACCCCTGGGCCCACCAGCTTGCAAGCTGAAGACCAGAGAACTCACAGGTGAACGGGCGTCAAATGTGTTTTTTGCCTCCCCCAGATTTAATTCAGATCACAGGCTACGCATCATGCAGGAGTGGGAGAGTGTACAGGAAAACTGAAATCTCAATTGGTTAATTGGTTTTAACTTCCTTCCCACCAGACCTTTTACAAGAGCTATTAATTTCCTCACTTTCCTCTTTTCATTTTCTCTGTCCAACCTTGTTTAGTGAGCTAATCCACCAGGACAAGAACAAAAGGCTGTAGCCATAGGGAAGAGGAAATAAGGAGCCTGGGTCACCTGTGAACCAAGCCATGGGCTCCTGAACTGATCACAGGATCATATATCCCATCTCACAGGGGCGGGGTGAGCCCTTCACTGTGCAGCCCTTTTCCTGGAGGCCCCTCCAACCACAGGGCCCACCCACCCAGGCGGAAGTGCAGAAAGTGCAGCTTTTCTTCTGGGGTGGTAAGGAGACGAAGGAGCTGGCTGTTGCCAAGGAAACAAGGAGTCCTGTCTAGGATGGTCTCACCCTCAGGACTGGCCAGCAGGCTCTGAGGCATGCAAATGCCCACAGGTGCAGGATGCAAGACTGAAGTGGCCCTGGGCGAGGCTGATGGGGCAGCTGGCTCCCCACTTTGCATGAGCTCATAGGAGGCTAAAGTTGGGTTGTGGCTCACACTGGGTGGAGGGGTCCCACTCAGCTGCTCCCCACCACTGAGCTGGCGGCTTGCCTTTCAGAGGCATCCCTGTGTGGGGTAAAGTCAGGGAAAAATCCCAGCTCCTCCTTCTGGTTCCCCAGCTAACAAGGACCTGAAGAACTGTGGCATCTCGCTTAGTCGCCTGGGTGCAGTCAAGCCCATCTCCCTGTGCTCTGCTCTAGGCCTAAAGCCTCGCTGGATCCCAGCCTAGTAGAGCTCCAGGGCTTCACCTGAACCGTTCCCATGCACCTGCCTTGTCCAGCCTTAGTGGCTATGCTTGCCCTTCCAAACTCCGACCCCATCACGGTCCTCCTTTTTGTGGCCTGGCCTTGCCCCTGACCCTCAATGCTCAGCTTCTCTGGCTTTCAGTTTTGCTTTCTGCCTTAGCCACAGTCTCATTTCATTGCAGTGAGCTGTCCTGAGCCTCGCAGGCCTCCAGGTGTGCTGGGCCCAAGCACCTGGAGGAGGGCAACCACTTCAAAGACCAGAGGAGGAGGAGGCATGTCAACCAGAGAGCCCACAGGGACAGGAAGTTTGTGGGTGCGAGGCATCTCACCAGCTGCCTTGTGTCCGTGGTTGTCAGAAATGGATGAAGACTTGCCAAATGTGGTCTGTGTGACCCTCTGTGGGAGCACAGTGGGGAAGGGGGGGATGAGGCAGAGATGGGGGGTGCTCCAGCTCTTCCTCAGGGAGCCTGTCCAGACGTCCACATCCGGTCAGCATTCCCTTTTTTGGTCTGAGAGATTAGGGGCTATTCTCTTGCCAGGAAAAAGCTATAGATTCCCATGATTCCAAAGCCAAGAGACTGATTGGGACTGGATTCTGGTCACTAGAATAAGCGGTGGACGAGAGGAGGGGCTGGAGAGGATGGTGGGCATGTTTAGAAAATATCACCTGTAATCCCACCTGGCCCACTTTTTTCTGATCCTTGTCCGAGGACATGCTTACTGATTTTAGAGAGAGGGAGAAGGAGGGAGAGAGAGAAGCGTTGATCTGTTGCCTCCCATTCGTGCTTCAGCTGGGGACTGAACCCACCACCCAGGCATGTGTCCTAACTGGGAACCGAACCCATGACTTTTTGGTTTACAGGATGGTTTACTCCAACCACCTGAGCCACACCAGTCACCTGGCCCATTTTTGAACATGGTGTCTTTTCATCAACAGTGCTGCCTACCCACAGAGCCGGCCATGAAGGAGCACACAGGGTCACGCTCCACCGATGACAAATAGCACAGAGGTCTCTGTTCACAGGGAGTTCAGTATCTCGTCAGGGAGAGGAACTAGAACCCAGGGACACACAGCAGGATGCCCGTGAACAAAGACAGGATTACGTTGGGATAGACAACGAGCGAGAGGATAGACGCTTCCCAGCCAAAGACAAGCACAACTAGGTGGCCCCTTCGGTCCACCTTGGAGGTTGGTCGGATTCCTCAGCTCTCTGAAACCACTCCAGTCTGCTGAAGCGCTTGCTGATGTTTATGTTCAAGTACTGTTTCCAGCAGTTTGCTCCGGAGGAGACGTCGGCGCCCCTGGGAATCACTTTGGAGCACATCCCCTCCGCGACCAGCCCCAAGCCTCAGGCATCGGGTCCCTGAAAAAGCAAAACCACTATGTGGATGGCAGGACAGGCCCTGAAAGAGGAGGGCTGGGAGTAAGCTTGCTTCAAAAAACAGTGAAGCAGCCAACACCCCCAAACCTCCACTCCTAAATCAAGCCAGTCATGTACCTGACTGTGTGAGTGTGCTGTGTGGAAGGAAACAGGTGCTGAGAAAGGTTAAGTCACCAAAGCAAACCCTGCCTTACTCCGTCCGATTAACTGGGAACTGACACAGAGAAGACTTTCTCATTACAGAAGTTACGACTGTCGAGCGCAGAGCCAGGCTTTGTCAGTCAGCCTGGGCACTATGGGCCTTGTGGCCTGGGTAGTTCCTTGTCATGGGGGTGCCGTCCTGGGAACTGTAGGATGTTCAGCAGCCTCCCTGGCCTCTACTGACCAGCCCCCACCCTGAGTCCTGACAACAGGAAACATCTCCTGGAGCAAGACCGAGAGTCACCACACAGAGGAGAGGGGTCAGGTCCAGGTGTGCACACCGCTGCTTGCTTTGGGGAGTGCTTGACTTCCAAAACAAAAGCAGAATTGCGGGAGGGTCAGGGGAGGTCACGGGGTCAGTGTGGCTCAAATTTGAATGACGTGTGGTACCTGCCCAAGAAAACAATTTTTGAGGATTTCCAGTGTTGATGTAAATTCCTTTGTAAGATTGTTAAATATGAACGAATGTGGAACTGGGCATACATCCCACAGGCGTGTGACTTCCACAACCACAAAATCAAAACAAGTTCATGATCTTGACAAGGAAGTATAAAACCAGTATGACTCAAGTTCCCAATGTTAACTGAATGAGACAGATGATGTGATTGGTCACTTGTGTGGCCAGTCTCTTCTTTGGGCTGGGCACTGTCCCGTGATGCAAATCTCACAACATTGTCCTTCAAACTCCTGTGAAAAGTTGGGGTGTGAAACTCTCATGAGGTCACTTAGCAAACACAGACTTGCCTCATGACGATCACCCGTGTCTTCCTCTCCCTGGCTTGCGGCAGGGAAAGGAGCACATCCAGGCCCCACTACAATCAGGGGCACGGAGCCCTTCTGGCACCATGAGCTCCAAGGCGGACATGCGGGTGCCCTGGGGGTGCTCACATGCTTTAGACTATGGGTGTGAAACAGAGAGAATTTCTTACCAAAAATCTTTAAAGTTCTCACGGAGAGCTCCCAAAATCTACCAGGAGAATCTCAGAGGAGGTTTGATCCTCTTGACCTAAGAGGAGCAAGGCCCAGAGAACTGCCCCAGGGGAAGCAGCTGCAGAGGGTCGGGGCTGGCGGACGGGGCCTCCCTGGCGGGGCCGCCAGTGCTCCCTCCTGTCTGCCGCATGGTCCTTCCTGCACGGCACTGCCGCGTTCCGACGCGGAGCTGCGCCTAAGGTTTGGCTTACTGTTTTAAATGTTCATTCAACCCTTAAAGTTAATTTTTTAATCATATTAAATTCAACTAAGGAGGTTTTTTTCCCCTAAATCCTGATCTTTTAGTATTTAATACAATGGGTAGAAAGCATTTCGCTCACACACATATAAAATATACACAGGTGACTGCAGCTCATCAAACATCAGTATCCAGTTTAGCGAATAATTATAAAGGGAAGACACGTGAAAACGCAAGCAGCCGAAACACAGAACATCTCCAGGGTGCAGGAGGTGCAGAGTATTTATTCTCTTTGATCACAAGCCTTCCTTTCCTCTAAAAGTAACCACCCACCCTGACTTTTTTTGTAATGGTTTCCTGTTCTTCTTTACTTTTACCATCTCCATAGGCACCCTAAGCAGCAGAGTTCAGTTATGCCCATTTACGAGCTTTCTGTCACTGGACCTGGCTCTGCATCTGCGTCTCGCTCCTTTCACACGCCATTCCGCTGGTGGCAGTCACCCTGCTGCTGTGCGTGGACCCAGTTTTTACGCAGCCTTCCTGTGCAGGGCGGGGGATGTTTGGCCGTTCCCAGCTCAGGGTGCAGGACAGTGCTGCCCTGCACATTCTGGTGCAGGCCCTGGCCCCAGGGTCTGCCTATGGGCATTCTCCCCTCCCTGCACTCTGCAACTGTGAATAGGGTGTGTGAGACCTCACCCTCAGGGGGAAGGGCAACTGTTTCCCGAAAGTGCTGCTTCAAGGTGACCTCCACCAAGCAGTAGTTGTTCCCATTATGTGTCATCCTCATTAGCGCTCGTTACTGTCCGACTTTAAAATTTCAACCAATACCTCTTTATGAGTTTAATTTGCATTTCCCTGGTTACTAATAAACTGAAACCCCCTTTACCACAGGCATTGGCCACATGAACTTCTTCTTACGTTACGTGCTTGTTCAGGTCCTTTGCCATCTTTCTATGGTCAGATTTAAATGTTCTTTTACGATAAATCTTATCTCAATCAGGAAGTCGCATGTGACAGAAAAGTGTGCCCCTCTTCCCAGGATCCTCAGCTTGCCTGAGAACCGTGCGCAGGTAAAGGCAAGCTGGTTAAGATCTGTAAGCTTAGAAGTGATTGTTTTCACCTCTAAGTCACTGAAAACATAAATTAGAGGGTCACAGAAAAACACCCCTCCCAGTCTGTTCCCCCATCTCCGTTTTTCAAATCTAATGTTATTTTATTGCATTTTGCTCCCCTGTTGCTTCCTTACATTTTCATGGAGAACAAATGTACCCTGTATATCACGGTCCTTTGTTAAAATCCCCAGTGCGGACAAGGTCATTTATTGCTCTGTTCTGCATTTCTCAGTGCTGTGTGTGGAATGTATTATTAGCTGACCGTCAGTGATAAAGTGCTGCCTGTTTAAAGTATATACATGGCCATAATTGTTACACTCGTCTAACAAAAAAGTAAACAGCTTGCCCAGGCCTGAGTTCTGGCTTGTGGAAGCTTACCTCCTTCAGACACCGTGTATGAGCTCACTGGCAGAGTGCGGCCCATATAATCCACCATTAAATAAATTATTCAGTAATCTGTGATGTCCTTGTAACATGAGCATGCCCTATTAAAAAAGTAAATGGCTGCACTGCTTACGGAGGCATGTGCCTGCTATTTATAGTCTCTGCAGAAGGTGCGCCGCCAGCGCACCCAGGCAGGACACCCTGGTGATGCGTGGAGCTGAGGTTCGTTGCAGGGTTTTTACACTACTGCATGCATCCATGTGGGGGTGTGATGCGCACACACAGCCCAGAGGCCAGCAGGGATGAGTTATTCCTTAGAGCTGTCCCATTCTCTCCTTAATGCCCTGGACGCTCAGAAAGGGACAAAGTGACCACGGGTCACTGCGGATTCAATGCGTGCCCTGACTGTATCCAGGCAACTGGGTCGCTCCTTTTTTCAAAGTAAACATTTTAATCTTCTGCTAAAAAATGTCGGATTTCCCTCCCGGAGGAATAGCGGCCTGGGAGACGGAGCCTCCCCGCCTACCTTGCCTTCTCCTTGGTTGCGGGTACCATGACCTGAAACGGGGCTGGGTGGCAACGCGGTGTGGAATCGGGGAGGCAGCTTACATGAATTCTCCTCTGGCAGGACTGGAAGAGAAATAGACAGGTGTTTACTTTTCCTGGTTTGGTTTTTTTGGACTAGAAAAATATGTTATGATTATAGAAACACTTAACTGGTATGTGGACAAAGCAATTAGTTCCCTTTATGACAGGCCCACAAAAGACAGAATGGTCAGTTAACTACATTATTCATACATGTGTGAATAACTACACTATTCATACAGTCCATGTCATGTCAACTTTGGGGGCTGACAACTGTTCAAAAGGTTTCACAATTGTGCATCAAGTCAGCTCTCAAAAGCAGGTGTTGACAGAATTCTTGGCACACTGAAAACAAGTGTGGCCTGATGAGTGAGAAGGAATTATGTGAGGTCGGATTTAGTTTTTCCAGCACTTCACCCATTGTTCAGTGGTACAGACGCTTCTGAAGAATAAACATGTGGACACATCACAAGTGATCAGTAACAATTTAGAGTTGGAATATTTTAAAAATTAAGTTAGCACAATGAGATTTCACTACCATCTGTCAGAATGTCTAAAATTTAAAAAAAATAGTGGTAACATCAGTTGCTGACAGGGGTGCAGGGAAGCTGGATCAGACTGTCCTGACGTCCTTCAGGGGGTTAATGGTTAAATCAGCGTGATGTATCCATGCCTGAGAACACTACTCAGCAAGGGAACCAGCCACTGACATGTGTAAAACCTGGATGGGTCTCAAGAGAATGAGGCTGAGTGAAAACAGCCAGTCCCCAAAGGCTACATATGCTGTGATTTCATTTATATGGAGTTCACGGAACAGCAGACTTGCAGCAATGGAGAGCAGATTGGGCGTGGCCAGGGGCCAGGGCTGGGGCTCGAGGGAGGAGGAGTATGAGGAAGATGGGTGGGGTCAGACAAAGGGAACGAAAGAGCTGGTGACTGATGTACAAACATCTACCTGTGGTCAAATAACAGAACTGAATAAACACGCACACATAAATGAGTACACGTAAGACAGGGGAAATCTGACTAAGATCTGGGGACTGTACCAATGTCAAAACTGGGGGGAGCCCTGTACTGTCGTTTTGCAAGATGTTACCACTGGTGCAAATGGGGCAAAGAGCACATGGTATCTCCTTGTATTATTTCTCACCCCTGCATGTGAATCTATAACTATTTAAAAATAAAGTGTTTAATTAAATTCTAAAAGTGAAATGAAACCTGGTATTCTCATGATAGACATCTGTTGTTTACTTTCTCAGGAAGCCTGAAAAAAAGTTCAAAGTGGAGGAACAGAGGCAGAGGCTGGAGCTATTCTTGCACCTGTGTATGCACACATGGGCATGCATGAATGTGTGTGCATGTGTGTCTGCCTGCACGTGCTTCTGTGTGGAAGAAAGGCATCCACAGAGGCGATTTTGGGGGCACCAGGGCAGGGTGGGGAGGCAGCTCGTGGCAAAGGGACTCTGCTGTTTGCTAGTGAGGAGGTTCCTAGAGGCAAAGGAAGGGACAGAGGGCAGCTCCCTGTGGGGCTCAAGGTGCAGCCACGAGCTTTTAACTTCAGTAGCCCAAATGTACACCATTGGATAGAGCTAGAAGTACTCCAGCTGCTGGAGCCAAGTCTCTCTCTCTCTCTCTCTTTTTTTTTTTACAGATTCACACCACAGGGAACAGAGGATTATCTCTGGGTGGCTGTGAATGGGGCTGCAGTAGTCACCCCAGATTCAGCTGTGCTTCTGCTCCATTACCGAGCTGCAGCCCCATGGACACCCCCTGGTGCATGTCCCCTGAGTGAGCACGGTGGGAAGGAGCCCTGCTCGAACTGGAAACCCACCCTGAATTTGTAATTCCAGCACAGCCTTCCTTCTTTGGGTCTCCATGAACTCAGCTTTAGGATAACCCAAGGGGAAGAAAAATGAGTTGATGAAGAAAGAAAAAAATTGGTGAGTCAGGGAGGACACTGGAGTCTTTCCTTAGATCTTGGGTTACCGCGATGGACTCTTACCACCTTGGCTCACTGCGGGCCTAGGCCCACCCCAGGGCCAGGTGCAAGGAGAATGGACTCATAAGGCCTCCTGACGGGGTGGCGGAGGGCCTGGGAGTCCAGGACACGAGTGGGAAAATCAAAACAAAATGCGCTGAGCTTTCTCAGTTGTAGTTCAAGACTACAACTTTCAACATTAACTATCTTAATAGCAAGTCACAACTGCACCTTATTGGTTCCATAATCCCACTTCAGAAAGTAAGCAAGTTTCACTGCATCTGTTTCTCAATGGCTGTATTTTTTTAAGGTTTTATTTTTTTTGAGCAAGGGTAAAGGAGGGAGAAAGAGAGGGAGAGAAACATCAGTTGGTTGCCTCTTGCATGCCCCTCACACACCAGGGACCTGGCCTGCAACCCAGGCATGTATCCTGACTGGTGACCTTTTGGTTTGCAGGTTGTCACTCAACCCACTGAGCCACACTAGCCAGGGCTCAATGGCTCTGTTTCTAATAATCTTTCATCGTGGTTCATGTGCCGTCCTTCGTTAAAGGACACATGAGGTGCTTTATTTAGGAATCTTGACGGACCTGTACAGGGCGTTTTCAGCTTGAACAGTAAGGCCTGCTTATTTATTTATTTTTTTAAAGATTTTATTTATTTTATCTTTAGAGGGGAAGGGAAGGAGAGAGGGAGAGAAACATCAATGTGTGGTTGCCTCTCGTGCGTCCCCTGCCGGGAACTGGCCTGCAACCCAGGCATGTGCCCTGACTGGGAATCAAACCGCAATCTTTTGGTTCACAGGCCCACACTTAATCCAATGAGCTACACCAGCCAGGGCAGGCCTGCTTTTTTGTGCTATACCAAAGTGAGGTAGATGGCTGAGACAGACAATGGAAAAAGGATGATCTCTGGGGCCAGACAGATCTGCACTTGGCAACTGCGTGAAATCATCGAGTTATTTAACTTCTTTGAATCTGAACGGCAAAGTGGTTGGAAGCACAGGCTTTAGGGTCAGCCCTCCTGATTGGAACCCTAGCTCCACGGCACACTGCCTGGTGTCCTGGATACGATCCTGAATGCCTCCAAACCTCAGTTCATCCCCTGTCCAATGCATGTGGCAGAGCAGCTAGTTTTCCTCCTTCCCTAGTCCTGAGCCCTTGGTTTTCAGCTAGACACATGACCTCCTAAATAAAGACCAAGTTTTTCAACCTCCCCTGTAGCTAGGTGTGGCTATGCGACTATGTTCTGAAATATGTGCAATTGCTGGGAAGTCCTTCAGCGAAGGGTGTGTGTGCTTCGTCACCTCTTCTTCCACCTTGTTTCCTGGAATGCAGACATGATAGCTGGCACCTCAGCAGCTACCTTAGACCATAATGGTGTGTGGCACGCTCTAGAGATGATGGAGCTGAAAGCTGCAAAAAGATAATGTCTCTGAACAGCCTACACTTTTTGAACTTATTTAAAAATCTATAGCCCTGGCTGGTGTAGCTCAGTGGATTGAGCGTGGGCCTTCGAACCAAAGGATCGCGGTTTGATTCCCAGTCAGGGCACGTGCCTGGGTTGCAGGCCAGTTCCTGGCAGGGGACACACGAGAGGCAACCACACATTGATGTTTCTTTCCTGCTCTCCTTCCCTTCCCCTCTAAAGATAAATAGATAAAAAAAATAAATAAAAATTATAAAAAAATAAATAAAAATCTATAATATGAGAGAGCAGAACTAGTGTGTTTAAGCCACTGTTAATTCAGGTGTTTTGTCACACGTGGGTGATCCAAATCCTAACTGATACAATGGGGACAACAGCTACCAAATGACACGCGTGAAAGAGGCAGAATGAGGACCCCCCAAAATTTCCCTCCCCCAAGGCAGTGGTGAGGAAACTGGTGGAAGTTGTCAGCGTCAATTTTTTCGAAACTCTGGAAATGAACCATAAGCATTTTGGTTAGCCTCTCTTATTCAGGTGGTAGACATTTATTTATTCAAGAAAACCACCGAGTCTCAGCAAGAACAGTAAACTTTGCAGCATTTTCAGATGACCCCTCTGCAGCTCTGTGCTGGCCTTATAAACGGGCAGTCCTCGATCGGAGAGAAAACTGGAAAGCTGCCAGATGCTGGAGGGGGCGAGGCAGGGTTGGAGCACCTTCAGAACCTCACTCCCCAGGGCCCAATCACTTGGCCTTTCCAGGGACTTCCTCAGGGACCCCACTGGCCAGCCTGTCTTTGCTGGACCTGTCTCGGCGCTCACCCAGTGCGAACAGCCATTCACCCTGGGGTTCTTGTTGGTAAAAATTAGAAGTGCTGTTTAACTTTACAGCCATTGGCGGTGAAACAATGGGCTAACCCAAAAGTTAAAAGGAAAAGCTGTAGAATAAAATATTTATAGGGGCTTTGAAAAACTCTTCCACATTCCTGGGAATCTACAAGGCCACAGGTACACGCAGGGCTGGGTGCATTCCCAGGGCTGTGCGCATGTCTGGGAAAGACCTGAGAAGACCCCAAGCTCTCCCCTTTGGCTGACCTGGAGGTTCTGAAAAAGAAGGAGGTGAAGGCTGAGGCAGAGTTGCCAGCGGCCTGGCTTAGTGTTGAAGGTGGGCCCCAATGTTCACGCAGAATCCTTGGCAATGCCTAGGAGACTTACCCGTTCTGGGCACTTACAGAAACCTCTGTGCAATCATTGGCTTTCCACAAAGCTACTTAAGCAGACGCTCTAGTGGCCACACACAAGAAAGAAAAAGGACTTAGTTCGGAAAAGCCACTGAACAAACAAACAACAACAACAACAACAAAAAACAGCAACTGCAAAACAAACCTGGGGAGAGTAGAAATTTTCATTTCCAGAGTTACCTCATTATACTATTTAAAATACCAAGTTTTCAACAAAAAAATTACCCGACCAGTAAGTAAACAAGAAAGCTGGGTACACGCACAAAAGGACAATCACTGTCCCTGAAAAAGCCCAGATGCTGGGCTTACTAGACTTATTAGACAAAGACTTTAAATCACCTATTTTAAATATATTTAGAGAACCAAAAGATATAATATCTAAAAAATCAAAGTATGAGAATCACATAGCACCAGAGAGAAATTAGTTTTAAAGAACCAAATAGGAATTCCGGTGTTGAAATGAAAATTTCAAGAGGGGAACACAGCAGAAGATGTGAACAGGGGAAGAAAAAGTTAGACGGCTTGAAGAAAGGACGAGTTAAACAATCCAGTCTCAGGAACAGAAAGAAAAAAGACTGTGTTGCACAGAGCCTTGGGGACTCGTGTGAAGCCCCATCCAGTGCACCAGTGCATGCATAACTGAAGTTCCAGAAGGACACAGAAAGACAAAGGGCAAAAGAAAATTTGAAGAAATAACAGCTGGAAACTGCCCAGATTTGGTGAAAAACGTAAATCTACACACCCAAGAAGCTCAACGAACTCCAAAGCTCAACAATTTCCAAAGTAGTGTAAATCCAAAATATTCCCACCTGGACATAGTAAAATCAAAGTGTCAAAAGCTCAAGGCAAAAGAGAATCTTGAAAACAGTGACAGAGAAGGAACTGAAGAGATACGGGGAATCCTCCATGAAATGAACAACTAAACGCTCCAATTATAAGGCAGGTATTAGTACAATGGACGAAAATCAACCAACACAATACAATTGTACGCACTCTACTAAGAGAGACATTTTGGATCCCAACACACAAATAGGTTGAGAGTAAAACAATAAAAAAGAGATACCATGTACACGGAGCTGGAGTCACCATACTGATTCAGGCAAAACGTTATACTAATTAATCATACTCTATAACACTGATCTGTAACCAGATTATGAGAGAAAAAGAAGATTTTTGTGATAAAAGGTCAATCCATCAAAAAAGATGCAACAATTCAAAACACATCAACACAGTGCCGAAACACAGGAAGCAAAAATGACAGAACTAAAAGGAGAAATAGATAATTCAGTGATAATAGTTGGAGACTTCATTGCCTCACTTTCAATAAGGAACATAAAAACTAGACAGAAGAGCAACAAGGAAATGGGAGACTTCACACATGACAAGCTGACTGGACATCACAGGTACGCATGGAACACGCCGCCCAATAGCAGCGCAGTGCCCACGCTTCCCAAGTGCCCACGGGTCTTTCTCCAGGATAAGGCCATACGTTTGGCCATAAGACAGGTCTCAGTAATATTAAAAGGGGTAAAACCATATAAGGTACATTCTTCAACCACAATGAAATAAAATTGGAAACCAGTAACAGAAGGAAATTTAGAAGATTTGCAAATGTGCAGAAATTATACAACATATTTCTAAGTAACCAATAGGTAAAAAAAAAAAAATAACGAGAGACATTAGAATAAAGACTTTGCTATGGATGAAAATGAAAAAAAAACCCACATACACATCAAATCCTATGAGACACAGCAAAAAACAGTGCTTAGAAGGAAATTTATAGCTGTAAATACTTACATGAAAAAGGTCTCTAATCAATTTCCACCTTAAGAAATCAGAAAAAGAAGAGCAAAGTGAAGCCAAAGGAAGCCAAAGGAGAAAAGAAATAAAGATCAGAGAGAAAATAAAAAAGAGAAAGTAGATAAACCAACAAAACTAAAGTTGGTTATTTAAGAAACAAAAAGACAAACCTTTAGCTACACTGACCAACCCTACCCCCACCCCACAAAAAAGCTCAAATTATTAACACCAGGATAACAAAGGGATCACCCTGACTTTACAGAAATAAAAAAGATTATAAGAGAATACTACAAACAACTGTATTCCAATTGAGATAATTCTACACGAAATGAACAAACGCCTAGAAAGACACAAACTACCAAAACTGACTCAAGAAGGAATAGAAAGTCTGACTAGACCTACGACAAGAGATTGAATTAGCAATAATTTTCCCACAAAGAAGAGCTGTGAACCAGAGAGCTTCACTGGTGAATTCGACCAGAAGTTTACAGGAGAATTAACACCAATCTTTCATAAACTCTTTCAAAAACAGGAAGAGGAGCCCTGGCTGGTATAGCTCAGTGGATTGAATGTGGGCTGTGAATCAAAGGGTTGCCAGTTCAATTCCCAGTCAGGGCACAGGCCTGGGTTGCGGGCCAGGTCCCCAGTGGGGGCCATGTGAGAGGCAATCACACATGGATGTTTCTCTCCTTCTCCCTCCCTTCCCCTCTGTCTAAAACTAAATAAATAAAATTTTAAAAAAGTTATAAAATATATAAAACATAATAGAAAAAGTTAAACATTTAAAACAAAACAAAACAAAAAAACAGGAAGAGGAGAGAATACTTCCTAACCCATTCCAGGAGGTTAAGAGTATTCTGATGCTGAAACCAGATGAAGGCACTTACGAGAAAAAAAAATCTCAACAAAACACATGCAAACTGAATTCAGCAACATATAAAATAATTATACCAAATTACATTACATATCATATATTATATTAAATGACATACTAAGTGCATACAGCCAGCACACAGTAAGTACTCCATAAATCTTCATTTCTTTCCTCTTCTCCCCTGAATGTGACAGAATTACCACTGCTCACCTATCTGGTTTCCCTTTTCTATGCGCAGTCAATGCTCATAACCTGTGGGTTCTACATTGCAAATTTGCCTACTTGCCAAAATTTATTTGTGACCCCCAGAGGTCATCTATGGACATGGGCTGATGGTGAAAATTTTGAGTCCTGTGACACGCACATGTTCCCAGCTGAGATAAAACAAAGCATTGTCTTGCCTTCTTGTTTTGGTTCTTATATTAGAAACAAGTGCCCTTTGGGGGGACTATTTAGTGACATTTTTCAAATGTGGTGATGTCACTGTTTAAAGGTTCCCAAGTGCAACACCGAAGTGCTATCTAGAGTTTCTAAGCACAAGGAGGCCGTGAGGTGTCTCACAGAGAAAATACATGTTAGGTAAGCTTTATTCACATATGAACCACAGTGCTACCAGCCATGAGCTCAGTGTTACTGAGTCAACAATATACATTAAATAAGATGTCATTAAATAGACCCATGCCTGCAACAAATTCTGTAGCGATCAGTTGGCGAAAATGTTGTGTCCAGAGGCTCCCAGGAGCCTAACTCTGAATTGCCCCCAGGAGCAATGGCTTGGTATTCCCCAAATCAGCATTGGCAATGACGGTACAGACCATGGCTACCACAAACAACAAGAACCAACGCTACGTGAGCCCTGCTGTCATGGAGCACAACATGCGGCTACAGCACCCACACTCCTTCCATCCAGAGGCTGTGGTCCCACACTTGAAGCTGGGCTGGCCTGTGGCCGCCCCTGGCCAACAGAATGTGGCAGAAACTTTGTGCAAGCTCAAGAGACCTTGCAGCTTTTGCCTTTGTCCCCTTGGCCCTTGGAGCACTGTCCTGGGGCTATCATTAGGAAGTCAGCCCAGCCTCCTGGAGGACGAGACGCCATTTGGAGAAGGAAGGCACCCCAGCCGACAGCGGCACTGACCGGCAGGCATGTGAATCTAGGACTTTTCAGCCCAGCCGGTCCTCCAACCCAATGCAGCTGTGTGAGGAAACCCAGGCAAAACCAGCCAAGCAGTGGCCCAGACTACTCACCAAAAACATGAGAGACAATACGCTATGTTATTAAAAGCACAAGTTAGACGTGGTTTATTTTACAGGATCCAATAACCGTAATACCTGCCTGCTTGGATCATCTCGGCCCCGGGACTTGCGTTTGTAGATGAAATACAATGCACATAATTTCCAGGGGGGTGTTCCTTTGCTCTCCCTTGCTTTTTCCTGGCTGTGGCATCAGAGGAGTGTGTGCTAATGAGAAAGAGCCATAAGAATGATATGCAGAATCAACATGTGAGTGTGGCTGCCCTGGATCGCTGCGCACAGCTACAGCAGATAGCATGTGAGTGATGACCTTCTGCTGCATAATCCTATGATTTGGGGGCTGTGGGTCACCTCAGCAGATCAAGCCCATCCTGATCGATACAGTGGGAATAGCAGGACTGGAGATTTAAACAGGCATTGTCTGAGCAGGACATTTTTCCCACTTTCTCAAGAATCTCTAGATTTATCTGGAAGAAAGAATTTAGACTGATAGCTCAGTGCAGAGTTGGCTGTCTAGGGGAAGGACACATACTAATCAGCCTCTTTGCATCTATTCATTCTATGCACGTTGACCAGTGTCTTTACCTGCTAATCGTACAAAAGATGTTCTTGGACCACCCTGGCGAGAATCTGATAGTCTTTGGAGAACGAAGAGGTGATCCCGAACCAGGTCAGGAGGTATAGCATGCCGAGGAGAACAGAACACCGGTCAGCTGACCTTGCTGTCTTTGCTGAGCTGTGTCCCATTATCACAGTCAAGTTCACCTTACAGCTCAACTAGCTTGCAACAATTTTCTCATGTGTCAAGTGAAATGAGAAGTCAAATGTGCCCTGAAATCTAAATGGTGGCTGACTTAAAAAAAAAAAAAGCCATGGTTCCTTAAAGCAGATACTATATTACTGTAATGTAAGACCTAGTTACCTTCCCTACCTTTGATATGTAAATGCACAACATATGCATATATATGAGTAGGAATAAATATTTGCATCTTTATTTTTTAAAACACACACACAATACCCAGTTACTTCTAAAGGTGGGGTCCTGCATGGAGACAGACACTGGATAGGTCTGCAAACTGCAGTACTGCCATAGTCTGAATGTTTGTGTCCTCCCCCCAATCCATGTTATAGCCTATGCCCCATGTGATGGTATTAGGAGGCAGGGCCTCTGCAAGGTGATGAGGTCGTGAGAACTGAGCCCTTGAGAGTAGGATTGGTACCCGTATAATAAAAGAGGTGTCAGAGAGCTCCCGAGCTTCTTCCCTCCTGGGAGGACACAGGGAGGGGCCTGTGACTGGAAGAGGGCCCTCCCCTAATCCTGCTGGCACCCTGGTCTCAGACTTCCAGCCTCCTGAACTGTGAGAAATAAATTTCTGTTGTTTGTAAGCCACCCGTCTGTGGTATTTCGTTACAATATCTGAATGGACTAAGACAAGCACTTGATGTGTTTTAGCACAAAACAACCTTAGCTTTCCAAGTGGGTGTGGAAGCAGGACCAATAAAATGGCGTTGGTCCAGTCAAGGTGGCGTAAAGTATATAAAACAAAGTGCAGTCACCCGTGTCAACTGAGATGGCTGCCAGTCGGCCATGACACTTTGGCTCAAGAGGGAAACTACCTAAGTCAGAGTAGACGTACCTGGCAAGGAGACACACCTAAGATATCTGCACAGGTGATCAGCACAGCCGTGTCTGCAGAGCGAAACCACCCACAGATGGACTCCTGGGGAGATTCCCCACTTGCTATCTGGGGGCCAAGACACTTATCAGGAGACCCAGAAGGGTGGAGCCCACCACTGTCCAGGTATAACTGAGGCAGGTCCCAGACCACTGCTGAGACGGCTGAGCCCCACACCCCAAGTGCTGCTCCATACCACTCTGATCTCCCTTGGTATCAGTCACCAGAGGCTCTGCCCTGCTGGACTGAGGATTTCGCCCACCCTGCTGCCCACCTGGCTCTGGAGACCCTTCCCTGAAGGACTCTGACAGCTCCCTTGCCCACCCTTCCGTCTCCTGGACCTGCAGCCTGAGACTCTGTGACTAGGGTTCATTATCCCCCCACTGGTTGCTCTGTTATGATTGTGGTGTGTTATGCTTCTCTGAGACTGTTAGAGTGTGGGTAGGATATGAATGTTTGTTGATGGTCTACTCTGAGTGACCCTGAGTTCAATAAAAGCTGAGTGAACAGCATAGTTACCTTGTGTGACTCTTGTCTATTCCTTGGTGCCGGGCTGACTTACAGGAAAGACGGTATCATGAACACACGCTGAGGACAGTGGGGCCGTGTTAACAAGCAGGAAGGTGTCCACTGCTGAGGAAGTAGGCTGAGGTCTGGCCATCGGACACAGAGACGGAAGATGGACTTACACATGAGACAGGATAGGGCTGAGGGGGCTGACTCGTGTTTGACAAGTTTTGGATACATCTGAACTCATGATGAGTGCCATCATCCATACTGCGGTCCACATTACTGGCTGCTTCAGACGGGCGTCAATCAACACGAGGATTTAACCCACTGGAAGAACCAGATGTTTCTGACTTTCTCTAGAATTTATTTCACCTGGTGGGAATTCACTGTCTTTTCTGCGGAACAGGAATAGCCCCTTCCTATGATTGCAATCCTGGCCTCTGTACCCATGTAATTCATTTCCCAGAACTGCTTGATCCACAGTTTCCACCCATGCTGGCCACACAGTTCCTCCTTCCCCAGCTACGCCTCGCCGTACAGTTCTGGATGTTGTGCGTCAAGGGAGCAACTGGAGCCTAATCAGAAAAAAATGGATTTGAACCGGAGTTAAAAGAAGAACGATTCGGAGCAGATGTAAAGGAGAGATTCTTGATAAACATTTATCTTCAGATTCGGGGACAAGTGCTCCTATGATGTGAGCCAGCAACAGACCACCTCTGTCCGATGAAATCTCCAGTTTGTTACTGGCACAGGATGGCCCCCATTGTCACCTTGTGCCCAACCAGCCCCACCCCAATTCTGCCCCCCTCCCCCCAGCCACTGACTCAGAAAGCACCACTTAGGGACATAAATGTGACTGCTTCTTTCATGGGGACACAAAGGAGAACATGAAGCACATCACACAGCCACATTCCACCCTGTTTACACCTATGCTCCTTCTCCCAAGTCCCTCCCCCAAACTCCTTTTCTGCCCCTCTAGTCCCTGCTGACTCCATTCCCATCCCCCAGGTCCACTAGCAAAATGCCACCACCTGCATAGGCCCTGCAGAAAAACAGAAAACATCAGAGCAACGTTCAGCATAATCAAAGACCCGGAGTTACTGGGTCTGGCCATCTCGCCTCTGGGCATGGAGGTGGAGGGTGCAGCTCAGGCACCCCCACCCCAAGGAGGCCACCAAAGAGGAGGCTGAGTTGGGAGAGACCCTGGACCTTTCTTTTGCTCTGAACTTTGGGGCAGGTCGAGGGGCAACCCAAGGATCCCTCTCTCGTGGTCTCAGGGCCGCGTGGTCTGGGTGGGCCCCTAGGGGCGGCCTAGCTCTGTGACTGGCTTTCTCGGTGAGTTAAAACACCTGTGTTACCAAGAGCACAAGCACCTGTCAGAAGCCAGGCCACTTTCCCTGGAGATACAGGTGTGTGTGTGTGCGCGCGTGCGCACGTGTGTGCAGGGATATGCCCATGTGTCCGTGTGTGTACATGAGTGTGCGTGTGCATGTTAACAAACAACAGCAGTGTTTACCAGAAAATACTGGGAACTGGAAGACTGTTCCCCATTTTGCTGGCCTCAGACTGGCTCTTCTGGGCCTTGGGCAAACCATTCAGTTGTTCTAAACCTCTGCCTTCACTATGCAGGGGACATGGCTGCCCTGGCTGGTGTGGCTTAGTTGATTGGAGCGTCTTCCCATAAACCAAAGGGCTGTGGGTTCGATTCCTGGTCAGAGCACATGTCTCAGTTGTAGGTTTGGTCCTGGCAGGGAATGCACGAGAGGCAACTGATTGATGTTTCTCTCTCACATTGATGTTTCTCTCCCTCCCTTCCCCTCTCTCCAAAATCAATGAGTATGTCCTTAGGTGAGGATTTTTTAAAGACGGATTTGGCCTTCCCACTTCGTAGGGGTTGAGGCAATGCCTTGGAAAGGGTGTTGTGGGGGTGGGCGTGAGAGGAAGCTCAGCATCAAAAGGAACAGGCCAACCTGCCTTTCTTTTCAGCCTGAATATAGGGACTCCATGCGGAGTGCAAACAGCCTTTCTCAGGCCAGCTCTTGTGCTCCCCACATGCTGGTACTTGTGGGAGCTTACTCACCGTTTCAAAGCAAGCTTTTTTTTTCTTTCACATTGTGATAGCGCAGCCCCAGCAAACCAGGGTCCCTGAGGTGGATGGAGGTCAGCACTCCCCCTAATGGAGTGCCAAGGGGAGCGTGTTTCCAGGGACAGATGAGCCTGAAGGAGCACAGGTGTCGGGGCCAGGACTGGAGAGACACTTGCTACACGCACAGCTGGGACCAAGCCCAAGAAGGTCCAAGAAAGCAGCCAGATGGTTTCAAGAGGAATGGTGGGTGGGTGGTGCTCAGGAAGACGAGGGGAGTAATACACCCCCCACCCCGCACAGCACAGGGTTTTAAAAGTGCTTACATGTTCCCTGTACCACTGACTTCCCAAAGGAACCCTGTGTTACATTACAATGATGTCATAGAATTGCCCTCTGGGCTCAGAGAGGTGAAGTGCTTTCACACGGTCACACAGCAACTGTAACAGATGGCAGAGGAATGAGGTGGTATAGTTTATAAAGTGAGCACATGTGGATTTTTGGCCCCACGACTCCTCCATGTTGCTGAGCACAGACGTGAGTCTGGAGGCAGGAGACATCGTAAACGGCACTTGGAGATCTAGTGGGGCCGCTGTTTTAGTGAGCTAGTGAGCAGGCAAAGAGTGCCTTCCTCTTTCAAATCCCTAACGCCTCGTTCACTGACCCAAACCCAGCTGACGTATCTCCCCAGTCTGCTGGGCCCACCTGTTCCTGCCTCAGCTGCTGCTCCCAGCAGCGGACACTGCTGAGAATGCGGGGCTGCGGACACCAGGCCAAACCTTAAAAAATGAAATGTGGGCACAGGGTCTGGCGTCCGCAGTGACGACCTGGAGAGAGTGGGCTACACCGTTCAGAACCGTGATGGGATTAACCCTCAGGGAGAGGACTTAGACCATGGATGACAGAAGATGGAGAGAACGCAGGTAAATTCCTGCACTTGCTCCCCAACTCTGAAGGGTCGCCAGGCCACTTGGTCCCCTCGGAAGACCCAGCATGACCCAGACAAAGGCTGCAGCGTTCTCTCGGGGAGCTGGAGCTGGCTTGTGTTTGCTGTCCTCCCTCCCTGCCTCGCCTCCCCCGCCCCACAGTCTGGCTGCCTTGATACTACACGTCCCAATTAAGCCTGACCCAAACTCGGCCGCGCATACTTTTTTCTGGGGAGTTACGAGAATCATCTTGACCCAAATTCCCACTTCCTGCCTCATCTGTGGAAGGATCCTGTAATCTCTGTGAAGTCTGCGGCCTGAAGGCACAAATGACAGGCCCCTCCCCACAGTGACGTGACTCGTGACTCGGTGGTAAGAAGGAGTGGGATTTAGCAGGGGTCCTTCCTCTGGGCCCAGCCCTGCACCAGGTGCACCCGCCGTGAACTCGACACCAGCAGGAGGTACATTCTTCAGATGAGGCTCTCTGGGTACAGTGGTTTGCTAAGGCCCATGGGTCCCACCTGCAGGGATGTGGGGAGGTCATTAATACAAAGGGACGACTCTGTAAGGGAAGAGCAGCTTCAAGTCCAAGTCTGCAAAGTTAGTGAGCCGTTTAGACCCAGAAATGATCCGCGTCTGTAAAATGAGATGAATGCTCTCCCTGCTAAATACCAAACAGATGAAGAAGAAAAGTAACCTTCATACTTCTAAGTGACAGCCCATTGTGCACGTCATTAAAATTTAGGAAAAGAGCCCCAGGGTCCGAGGCCCAGGTGGAGCTGAGCAGCTGAACGCCCTGGAAGAGGGAGCTCGGGCCACGGCAGCTGCAGGTGTTGGCACTAAGTGGACCTGGGGCCCAAAATACCACCCTCTGGGATCAGCCGTGGCTTCCAGTCACTGTCCTCCCCCAGGAATCTGTCACACATCACATTGGGTAACTTCATCAGGCAGGGGCCAAGGACAGGCCGTGTTTGAGGCCAGGGTACAGCTGTTACCCGAGTGCTCGCAGGGAGTGGCCCTGGCTTGTCCAGGCCAAGGGCTGCTGTGAGGGCAGCAGAGCCAGCTGGAGCCGGCAGGAGGGAGGCAGCCCAGGACCCCTGCCTGGACATGGGAGAGCCCACGTCCCCCTGGAGAAGCCTGGACACAGACCCGCCCCCACAGGCTTCCTCCCACCCCCAGCCAGCCATGGCCCCCCTTGAACACTGCTCCCCTCTCCAGCCTTGGAGCCCATCTCCTCCTCTTCCTCTCTTTGCTGGTGCCACCAGACCTCTGCCTTCTGTCACACATGATGCAAACCCAACTGATCTCCTGGCCCCCAGCTTTGCTTCCCTGGAAACCAGTGGTCCACGTGGTCTGGAATCAAGGCACCGGAATCAGGGGGGTGAGGTGGGATGGGCTCGGAGGGCAGATCCTCGGGCCCCAGCCTGGCCTGGAGAACCAGTCGACCCAGGGCGGGCTCAGGAGTCTGTATGTTCTAACTAGCGCTCCAGGAGATTCTGCTGCAGGTGAAGTCCCTCTGCCCTTGGCTGCCCATCTAATCGTATTCAAACACAAGCTTGCTCATCTGTCCCCCTTGGTGTAGGTACTGGGACAGGGGTGGGTGGGTGTGTCTGGATATGCCAGATGCTATGCCTCGCCACTCTCGTCACACCCCTCCTTCCTGTCCTCTTCCTAGAGCCCAGGCTCCCCGGAGCTGGAAGGGTGATATCTGACACATGTACACCCATATTACCACTGCCCTACTTCAGGTCTGCCAGTGACTTCCCATTCCACGTGGAAGAGAATCCAAGAGTCTGGCCATGGCCTGGCAGCCACGTGCTCTGGCCTCTGTGACCCCTCCACCCTCACCTCCTGCTCTCAGCAGTCAGCTGTATTGCCCCTTCTTGCTCATCCTCAAAT
The DNA here is from genome assembly GCA_004027475.1 of Anoura caudifer. Lineage (NCBI taxonomy): Eukaryota > Metazoa > Chordata > Mammalia > Chiroptera > Phyllostomidae > Anoura > Anoura caudifer. The sequence goes on along the minus strand of PVKU01004503.1, from coordinate 38,850 downwards.
CCACAGCATTCCTTCCTGCCCCAAGGCCCTTTCACTTGCTCCGTCTGAAGCACTCTCCCCCACTGCCTGGAGCTTCCCACAGCAGGCTCTTCCCCTGCTAACATGTCACCTCAGGGAGGCCTCCTCTAATCACCTGTTTAAATAGCCCTCCTGTCCTCCCATCGCCCTCAGTCCCCTCCCTTGCTTCATTTTCTACAGCAAGGTCGCCATTTGCACTCACACAATTGTTTGTCTGCTTTCTTACAGACTGCCTCCTCTGACCAGAATGTCAGCTCTGCAGGCCAGGGACCTGCTCTCCTGGTTCCCGGGTGGGCGTGTCCCCTGACTCAGCCCGGCGCCTGACACGTAATTAATGCTGCAGAAATGCTGACTGTGAACAAATGAATCCGGACCTTGAGGAGAGGTGGCTCAGGAGGTGGGCCACAGGGGTGGCGCATCCACCTGCAGGTGCTTGGGTGCAGGAGAACCAGACCTCAGGGCTCAGGAGGCAGAGTGAGCTTCCTGGTAAAGGTGTGCATGTTAGTCACCAACAATGGGTGTTCTCCTCGACCCTCCTTCCAATGCCTCTGTTTCCTCTGAGAGTCCAGCGGACTCCCTTCTCTGCCTTTTCCAGGTTCCTGCTGGTGTGGACCTGTTCTCTTGCCCTCTTGGCGTTGTAATGCCTGTCACGTAGATCAGAGTGTGCCGACGATTTATATGCAGTTGAAAAAGCCAGATCTTAACCCGCCTGTGGATACTCAGAGAGAGTTTTCCTCAGTTATCATCAAAAGTTCGAGGTATTTTTCTTTTTTGGCTATTTATGAGCCCAGCACAGTTATTATTCAAATGAATTGGGCATTAAAAATCTTATTAAATGATACAATATATTTACATAATTCCTCTGTTGAACAGCTCTCAAACCATGTCAATGGGAGGGTCACAGGGAAATAAGCTGCCACTTAGACACCTCAGCGATGTTCTTTCTGGGTTTAAAATCCATGCTTGTCTGCAAAATTAGGAACTTCTCCAACTTGTCATTCCTCAGCACCAGACTCTTAATTAAATGAGCGCCATTACTATAAGGCTGAGGAATCAAATGAGCATTTCCACATGAACTGAAAGTGCCGACTTGTAAATAGCTTCCCTGAGGTTCTGCTGTGAAATCATCAGTGTTTTGTCATTGTCAATGAATACCAGTCCAGTCTGGAAATGAGCATGCTCCCCAGGCAGCGGTCCCCGAGGGTGGCCTGGAGAGCCGCCAGCACCCTCCCCTCACTCCTATGACAATACAGGACAGTAGTTAATTGGTCAGAAAAATCTCACATGGTTCGATTTTAGTGAAACTCACCAAACTCGGGTCAGCCGGAGGATGAAGCTGGTCTTGAACTTATTCAAACCAGACAACTGACAACATTAAAAATATGCTAGACAGTAAACTTCTTAAAGGCAGAGAGTCTGGTGTGCCTGCCTTTCTCTCCCAAGTGGCATCCCAAGTGCCTCAGTTTTCTCATCTGTAAAATGGCCACAGTCCTAGTACCTGACACCTCACGGGCCTGCTGTGAGGGCTGAAGGCTTGGGAAGCAGTCAACCAAGGGCCTCGTGTGCAGTGGACACGCCGCAGGTGTAAACTGTCGTTAGGCTTAAAAGCCCCCCTGTAATTACTACTTGATGGTGACAAAATGCAATTTGCTTCTTTTCGACTCCTCAAAAACGTCCTTCCAAGAAGAGATCCTGTTCCGCCTCCTTCAAAGAATTCATGACTCATTTATAATTCACAGCGCCATCCACACACCAACAATTATTGTGCTGACATCCTTTTAAGAGCTGATTTCTTAATTAAACCTAACATTCCCCTTACACTGTTGTTTGTCCTCTGAATTTTCTTAGGAAAGCTTTTAAGTGATGCCTACCCATGTATATTCGCCCACACTTTAAATCAGGGGCATCTGAAAGAGCGGAGTTTCGCTGTGTTTTGAATCATCAGCACGACAGCATACGGCACGGTTACTATGAATAGTGCACGCTTGTTTTTGAGATGGACCCTCTTATGGTCTCTGTTCCAAGCAGGCCGCCTGCCTCCCCTAGCCGCCCCCGCTGCCGTAAGCTCCCTGGTTAACATTATTTCCATCTTGGAACAGTCTTTGGATTCATCACACAGACCTGTAGTTTCCACTTTGGTTTTCATCGCTTGTTTATTTAGAAAGTCCCCATGGTTTTGCTTTCCAGCTTAGGAATTTCATTGTTTTGGTGACTTGTCTCTTGGCTCTGGATAGGTGACAGCGACAGCAAGACGAGAAGTAAACAGAGCCCTCAGGGGCTGAGCTGCCCGGACATACCCAGGCTGCCTCAGCCATGCATGGGGCTGGAGAGAGAGACTGATGGACGCCCACACTCCCCACACCGGGAGCCTCCCTTGCCCCTCCCACTGCAAGCCCAGCCACCGGTGCCCATAAGGTGCCCCTAGCTCATTGCCTTTCAAGGTCCTCAGAGCAACAAGAGGCTGGGAAGTTCATTTCAAATGCAGAGTCCTTGGCCTCCTTGGAACTCCGTTCTAGAACGAGGTGGCCACAGGGGATGGTCCTGCTGCCCAGCCTCAGCCCAGCCCCCTTCTCTTCACACCAGGCTCTGGCTCCAGGAGAAGTCTCACTCGCAGGCACACGGACACCCAGCCCTGCTTCCACACTCTCACACACCCTGCAAATAGTTGCCCCTTGGCCATTCCATGAACTGGCAACACGGTCCTCCTCGGGAGGACAGACCAACGTGGCCTGGGGTATCTGGAGAATGTTCTAGAAGGTGGGATGTGGGTTTATACTGTGGAAGTGCTGCTCTGGGGCCGGAATTCCTCTTGCCTGGATTGAAAGGCGCTCTCAGCAGACACCATCATTGTTCCTGCTGACAATGCAGCCCGGACCCCAAACTGGGTATTAGAGAAAGAAGCTCGGTCACATGTAAGAGTGGAGGAGTCCAAGTTTTTGTCCCCCCTTTCCCTCCCATCTTACTTTGTGTGGCCCTCAAGATGAAGACGGCTCTGTAAAGGCCACCCCTCCCACCATCTGCCATCACTGTGTGTGCCTGAAAAACGCTTCCTGAAACGTTCGGATGAACCAGTGCTACCACATTCAAGGGCCACGGAGGCTTCAGAAGTCCCAGAAGCAGCAGGTTTTGTCTGAAAGAGCCTGTGGTAGTTGTGTCTGCACCACACAGACGCTGCCCACCTGGCCATCCCAGAAGAGGCCGGAACTCTCCTGAGTCATTTGCACGGTGTTGTGACAAGTAACACCCCAGAGAGACGACGCCTACTCTTCTCTATCTCCACAGTCCAACTCTGGGACCTAGGAAGCGATTCCACAGGCTCCGTGTGGTTATCCTGCAGGCCCTGGTCTCCCCGTGGCCAGAGTGTGTCCTCTGAACCACTATGTTGATAGCTGCAGAGTTTACTCCGTGGTTTGGGGCATGAACTGGTTGTTGGCTTTATGCAGCCCTGGAATTAAGGCAGAGAAGATAGAGACACAGATTTCTTGGGTCTCCAATGAAAAAGCTGAAAATCACTGTCTTGGCTTTGCGATGGCGGAAGCTGGGAGGAGGGGAAAGAGTTTGGACAGTGACACACTGCCAGTCTCGGTCCTGGAGCCCCTGGCCGCCCTTCACTGCACACGCACTTTCTGAAGGTGCCGATGCCCTGGGCCCCCTGGACGCCACCCACGTGAGTGGCCCGCCTGGGGTGGGGAGTGGTCTGTTGACTCCCCTCAGCCTTGCCGCCCCCTGCTGTGCATGGTCAAGGACACACACACACACACACTGCCCGGGGATAACGGGGCATTCTACAAGTGGAAACGGCACAACCGGTGCTTAGGTGGTCGAATGAGTCTCGAAGGGTCTGTGCCCTGGGCCCACCACTGTGCTCCTGTTCTGGTCCCTTTGTGTGGCTCCTGCGTGGGGACCTGCCCAGCTGGCGGGGTCCCCGGAGAGCCCACGGCTGCCCCAGAGAGGGTTCTCTGTGGTGAGCAACCACGGCACAGAGGAATCCAGCAAGCTTAGCCCCTTCAGACAAAGAAATGGATCATCTCTCTCCTGAAGTGCCATTAAATATGGGGGGGGAGTTATCAAATTTAAGTTTAAAATATAATTGTTAGAAAATGACTAAAGTGTACCCCCCCAGACTTCTAGAGGGTTCTAGATGCATCTGGAGGTCAGTGATGACCCTTTCCAAGTTCTCTCCCCTCTCGCCAAACCCGTTTGCCCTCACGGAGTTGAGAGAACAGGCATTTCTCATGGAGAGTAATCAGGCAGCCCGTGTCTGGACATGAGGCTGAAGTCAGAGGGAATTCTGGGCAGGGCCCCGTCTTTACTGGGAAGGTGAAGAGACCACTTTCCACCTCTCACTTCTCTCTCCGAGTGCACAAACAAGGGGCCTGCCCGGCCCAGCGGCTGCTTTCTGTCTAGGAAGGGCTGCGGCGCCAGCTCTGAGCCGTTTACCTAGTTAATGTCTGTGATGATCCCCTCCCGGGGCTGTGTCCCTCCCACGGGGTTATTAGAGGGCAGACCGCAGCAGGGCAGGCAGTGTTGACGGGCTCTCCCAAAGACCGTCCCTCAGATTATCGGAGCGACCCTAAAATACTGCTCTTCAAAATGTAGTAATAAAATACCCAGCTGAGGACTCTGTATGATTGGTCTATTTTTAGGATGGAAGGTTGACTTATGAGCAAAAAACAAACCCCAAGGAAGCACACTTTAAGTTCTAGTAGATAAAGAAATTTAGGCCTTTTCTATTTTTTTCTTCAATCCCTCCCCGCCAAAACTGGCCCCTCTAATTCCATGAGGAATCTAAAAAATTAAGAAAGTGTGATCAACAGCTGAGCTCTGAGCTCAGGAGGCTCAGCGAACTGGGCGTGGGCCTGGTGGGGGCGGTTTGGGCTCAGATCTGAACTTCTGCATTTAAGGAAAAAACGAAGGAGTTGCAGAATTCGGATTCTATAGGAATGGCTTGAAAATGAAAATTTCACTTCTTTCAGAATTTGTCCAGCGCTGCACAACGGTCGAAAGGTTCCTGAAAGTCCAGGCTCCTAAAATCGAGGAGGGACTCACCTCCTGACAGAATCTGGCTCAACATCCCAGAGAACTCAAGGGGAAAACACACACACACACACACACACACACAGGCGCACATACATATGGGCACACACATGGGCACAGAGACACACAAACATGCACAGATACACAGAGGCACACATGCAAACACACAGACACACAAAACACACAGGCACATACAAACACATGGGCACACAGACACACAGAGACACACAAACACATGGGCACACATACACAAATACACACACAAACACACAGGGGCACACACACAGATACACACATGAACACAAAGGCACACAAACACACCAGTACACAAACACACAGGCACACAAACACACAGGCTCACAGGCACGGGGACACTGAAAGGCTGAGGGCAGGGACAAAGTGCTGCAGGAAGCCTGAAGCCACAGAGAGCCGAGGCACTGGTGGGACAGCTGAGTCCCAGCGGCTCCCCACTGCACGGTGGCCCCTAAAAGCTCTGGCATCTCCAAGGGCTGCCTACTCACCACACCTCAGAATCACTGGGGGTGTGTGTTGAAAACGCAGCTTCCTGGGCCCATCCCCATTTTCCTGAGTCAGGACCTGGAAGGAGAAGGCAGACTCTGCACCTGCCCAGGGGCACAGTATTCGGATGCTGCTCTCCCATCCTCTTTCCTGGTCAGACAATAAACCTTTATTAGGAGCCTGCTGCACACACTGGGAGTGGTGTGGACGTGCGGAAGAGGCAGATGGCAGTTTGTGCCCTGAGGCGTCAGGCCCACTCCCAGCTTCCCCTGACAATGTTCACCGGGAGCACCAGGGCCTAGGCTGCCCGTGTCTTCCCACAGGGAAGGAACCGCACCCATACTGGCTAAACGGTCCCCTGCCCAGGTGTGGAAGAAGGGTCAACTCAGACGTAGAGGGAGAGGACTGGTTCCCACCAGAATCTGAGAAACTCAGAAGATGACAAGAAGATGCTTTAGATGGGAGAGGAAAGGGTGGAGAGGGAAGGGGGCGAGCAAGGGCCCCCACTATACTGCAGCAGGTCTGCACCCTACCTGACCAGGTGTCGAGTCCTATTCCTCTCTCTACTCCTCCACTCCTGGCTCCGCCCTTGATTCCCCCACCAGGCAGAGCCCCCCTTCACACCTCCTATTCACCCCACTATCAGCACAAGAACCCCAAGACCAGGATGCAGCAGGCTGGTTAACTATTAACCCCAGAAGGCTGACCACAAGCCTGGCCTTGACCACAGATCACCCTGTGCCTCGTCATTTCACTCAGGAAATGCCTCCTTCTCCTGCAAGCCTAAACTCCCCACCCCCATTCCAGTCCATCCATGGCTAAGCCTATTGGCTTTAGAGCCTGCTCTGTGAGATGCGAATCCCCCAGGAGAAAAGTTGCTGGAAAGCAAAGGGAAGGTCCATGTTGTACCGAACAGGGGCGAGGCTGCAAAGCCCCCGGGGTCCTGGGTTTGCGGGCTAGGTTTGCAGGTCAGCCCCGCCGCCTGCCGCCCCAGGCTCGGGGCAAAGTGCTGCGCCTGCGACCCCCAGCGGGCGCCGCGGGAACTGCAGGTCCCTTCGGTCCCAGCTGCCTCCCCCACCACTAGGGGTTGATCAGCAGACAATTAAGAACAATGCCTGGCGCCTAGTCAATGCCGGTGTAAGGTTGCTATCATTCCTCTGCCAGGAAGGAATGAAGCCACTTTTAGCAAAAGAAGAAACCGAATGGTAGTAGAACCTGTAGTGCGGACGAAGATGGTAACATCTACTATTTCAGCGGCGCTTTAAATTTCCTCAAGCGTCCACGTGCTGTTGGGCAGCCTGTGGCAGCGTCCAGAGTACGCAGCGCTGCTACCAGGCATTGTCTGGGGGTCCTGGGTTCAATGTTACTTAGAATCACCCATGTATTCCCGGAGCTGCCCTTGACCTTTATGATACTTCAGTCCCTGAAACCTGCAAGTGTAGCTGTCCGCAAAACCCCTCCTGTGGTCCTATGGGTCTCAGAGCCCTTCTCTCCGCCTCCAAAAACACACCAAGGAACATTTTCCACTGGTAACTTCCCCAACCTGTGGAGCAGGCAAAGGCTGGGGGAGGCTTCGGAGGAGGGCAGGGTGGTGTGCAGTTCCCCTGCCCTCCATGAGGACGCTGCTTCAAGCCCGGTGCTAATGGAACACCTGAGTCCACTGGCTGTCCGGCTACCCACCAGCTCTTGGCACTGCTCCTTGGCTGAGGTGACACAGGAAGGTGTGTGACACAGGAAGGCGGCACTGGGGTCTGCGTCCCCAGGCCTGAGGCTACCTTACAACTGTGGCTACCTCCCTGCAGAGGTGTAGGAGCCTCACAGCACCAGTGACAGAAAACCAGGTCGCTGTGGAGGAGCATGAGCTGTTTGTTTGTGTCCCCACGCCAGGTGTTCATATGGTTGTGTCCACTTGTCACCTCTTCAGAGGGATTTCCCCTCACCACCCTAGGCCAACAGCCCAATTCTGCCTCCTCTCTTCTGGCATTATTCTGGCATTATTCTAGACAAGGGTGAGGGAGGGACCAAGCAACATTCAGAGCCAAGGAGGGAAGGGAACCGGTGGGTGATGAGGGGTGAGCAGTGAGCAAGGACTGGAACAGGGAGGGTTCTGTCAGCCATAGAAGGGATGTGACTTATGTGCTGACCCTGAGAAGGATGGATATGATCCAACATTTTAAAAAGATCACTGCGGTGGCCACTTGGAGAACTGATGTGGGGAGGATGGGCCTCACAGAAGCAGGAGATTGCTCAGGAGCCACCAGAGGTGACAATGTGGCTTGGAGTCAGCCAGTAGCAATGGAGGTGGAGAGAAGAGGTTGGATTTGGGGTATGTATCACAAAGTGGAATGGACAGGAATTGCTGATAGATTTGGATGTAATGTGTAAGGGCAAGAGAAAGAAAGGGATGTGGAATGAACTCAGAGGGTCTGGAGGCTTTGCTAGAAATAAATGATAGAGATTTATTCAAGGGTCTTCAGAATTTGCAAACTGGGAACATGGCAAGGCAAAATCCCAGAAGTGTTCCAAAGGAGAAAGAAAAGTTCAAAGCCCTTATAGTAAAAAGAACATTCTTGAGAATGACCAGTCCTGCATTCGCAGCCCCAGGGCTGGTCCAGCACATTTATCAGTCAGAGGTCAGGCAGTCAGGAGGTGGACACCAGGATGTGTGGTCGCATCCAGTGGTCTGGATAACAGATGTCAGGCAGATGTCCACATGAGCCCTTCGGGAGACTCGGATGGTTATCTGGAGGTCCAGATGCATATCCAGGTATTGACACAGGGCTGGAACCTTCACAACAACATTACGTTCCCAGGCTCATCAGAGCAAGAACGGGCTTTTTCCTCAAGCCTCACCCCTTACAGTAGTAACACTTTTAGCAGCCTGGCTACGGTGACTCCATTTTATATGTTCCCCATCTCCACTCTCTCCTTCGGGTTGCTCTTCCCATTTTTCCTGAGCAGCAGGAAGAATGACAACAGCGGATATTCACTGCTGGCCTGGCACTGTTTTAAATCCTTGACGTATGTTAGAGCTGCTTAAATTTCACAACACTTATATGAATGGGGTGTTCTTATTGCCCCCATTTTTTCGAGGAGGAAACTGAGGCACAAAGAGTTCATCAATTTGCACAAAGTCACACAGCTAGCAAGTGGAAAAGCTGGGATTTGCACTCAGCGTGCAGGCCTCCCTGTTTATGAAAACAAACATCATTTACTGCAAACGGGAACGCTGGGGGAGGATGGGGCTTTGGGAGGGGGGTGAATCGAGAGTTCTGGTTTGGCTCTGTGCAGTGAGATGCCTTTTAACCACCTAAGTGAGGGGATGGCTCTGGCTGTGGGTGCTGGGGAGGGAGCCTTGGGGGCTGGACGGTCACCATCACAAGGAATGAGGGGCCAGCAGAAGGCTGGAAGGTGGGATTAAATGCCTGCCTTGGATGGAAGGAGATGGAAATTGATCCTCCAGTGCATCCCGTCAGGCCTTGGGAGCATCAGGAAAGTGTGGGGCAAGACTGTCACAGAGCAGCGCTTGTTTTCATCGAAGGGTCCCAGGAGGGCCCTGACTTGCTCCAGAAGAATGACGTGTGCACACACGCAACCTTTCCCACACAATCTCAGGGTGCTCCTGGGCCTCAGGAGACATCGTGGGCCGTTCTGGTGTTCCTGTCAAGCTCCTCGTCAGCGACAACCAGATGTCTCCACATCCCTGAGGTCAGCCCAGACCTCCGATAAAGCTTCCCTGGGTCACAGCACTGTCCCTGTCAGCATGAGGTGGGAACTACACCACGAACGAAGCACACTCTGCAAGGTGAGAGATGAGTCATTTTGGAATGTCTGTGCAGAGCACAGCTCCCCACTGACCCCCCCCCCCCATTGCTGCATCAGTAAATGTTTGCTCTGGACAGCCCGTGTGGAATAGGAGGTGTATCCATACAAAGTCTTGTCCTTTTATTCATCTCCAGGTGATGTCTTTAATCTACATGGTTTCTAAATCTAAAGGAAAGACCAGCTCATTCTACTGTTTCCAATCAAGGAACTTGCCTTTTAGGCCTATAATGGGCATTTGTTACTGTGGCTTTGTTTGTTGTGGCTGCCCTGTTTCTAGCACCTTGCTCTTCCGGGGAATTCCCCCACCTGAGTTTTGAGTTTTGGCAGTGGGTGGGGGGTGCTGGTGTCTGTCCATTAGGCCCTGTGGGTGCTGAAGGCACCTGGTGCTCCCACTTCTCCCCACCCCTTCACAGCCTTCAGGCTTCCTCTCCTGGCTCGGCCCCCTGGGGAGCTCTAGCCTATGAGGGAAAACATGCAGGGACAGAAGAGAACTTACTTTTGGCCTAGTGTTCTAGAGGCCATGTGCTTGGTTGAAAGGTTACAGACCCCTGCCTATTGTCACCTGGCAGCAGGGAACTGATACTAGGACCTCTAGGGCCAGGGCCAGAGGGGAGAAGGTCCCAGGAAACCTGGGTCCCAGCTGGGAGGGCTGCCTGAGAAGGGAAGTTCTGGAAAGAGGCCAAGCCAGAAGGCCACCCAGAGCTAGGAAGCCATGAGCAACGCTGACTAGGTCAGTGGTCAGAGCAGAGAAACTCAGGAGGGGCCAAAGCAAAGGGAAGGTCCAAGGGTGGGGTTCCCCCACACCAGGAGCAGAATGAGACAGAGCAGAAGGATGGGATGGTAGAAGGTCAGCTTAGTCACAAACCCTGGGGTTGGAGTGGGGGGTGGTCGAGATGGAGGCCAAGCAGCACCCATGGCGGCCAGAGAGATGTCCATCCTACCTCAGCTCGGCGGGCGGGGGCAGGAGGGGGTCTTGCTCTGTGCCACAGCTACTACTGGAGAATGGAATTTCAGAAGTCTGAATCACATTTTCCCATCATGTGTCATGAGTGCTTAGAAACTGCCCTTCCCCCGCCCCCACCCACCTGGGATCGGGGGCTCCTGACACATTTACTTTAAATCGCTCTGTTCCCTGTCAATTAGCCAGTTCAACTTTCCACTGTGGCACTGATGAAAGTCACTATTCAGTGCTGCACCCAGATCCCGAGGGGAAGGACTCGGTTTCCGTGGAGATGGATCTGGGCTTGGCGCTGCTAGGGTTGACTCACAGCCTGGCACTTGGCAGGAGGCCAGTCCCCCTGACACCGGCTGCGTCCAGACCGTGGCTTCTGCTGACCAGCTGCTCACCGGTGGTACTTGATCTGTGCTGTGGAAACCTGCCGCCTGGGGAGCCCACACAGCTGAGCCCACAGGAGCCAACCTCCGGCCTACTAGGACCTTAGCCACACCCCAGAGACCTGCAGAGAAGTGACCCAGGTTGGACACAGTGGCTCCAAATGACCTCAAGTGACTCAGCAAACAGAAGAAGGTTGACACTCAAAATCTCACCTGTCAACTCAGTTTGTCATTTACCTGGCAGTGGCTGCCACCATTTCTCAGCATGTTCACGAAGGTATATTTACATGTGAGCAGACCAGCTGAAATCCCGACTCTGCCTGCCTAACAACAAGAGTCTCACTCTGACTTCCTGTGGGTTGAACCCCCCGGGAACCCTGGCACCCACTGAAGCCCCAGGCCTCTGGCAGGATGGTGGTTTCATTGGTTGGGAGTGGGCCCCGGCCCGAGTTTCCAGAGCTCCCCAGGTGTTTCCAATGTGAAGCCATGGTGAGGCCAACGGCTCTCACACTGGATTCTGTTAGAGAGGAGGATGCTGACTAGACACACCATTTCCACCCCCACCTTGGAGGTGAGCAAACACATCTGTGGCCTGACTCAGCCTTCCATCGGCAGACTTGGGGGACCTGAGCTGCTACACATCTAACAAGCTCCCAAGTGACGCAGTGACGCTGGTCCAGGGGCCACATTGAGTGGCCAGGCTTTACAAGCAATAAGCAAGCAGGGTGTTGACATTAAATGCTAAAGGAGCCCAGGGTGGGGTGAGTGAGCCTTCATAGAGGAGGTGGCTTTTTTGCTGGGACAGTGGCAGGGAATTAAAAAAAAAAACAAAACAAAACAGAAGCCAGAGTAACAGTAGTGGCACCTTCACTTTTAAAGTAAACTTTAAAAAAATTATTAAGATATACATACAGCAAAGGGCACACATCATACGTATACAGATTTACCAATTTTTTGAGGTATAGTTCATTGTAAAATAGCCATGCAATTCACCTTTTAAAACGTACAATTCAGTTTTAGTTTGGTCACAGAGCTGTACAGCCATTGGCCACTGTCTCATTCCAGAACACTGTCATCACCCCCCAAAGAAATCCCACCTCCATTAGCTGTCACCCCCCATTGCCCCCTCCCCCAGCCTCCGGCAATCACTCTTTTCTATCCCTGTGGATTTGTCTATTTTGGACTTTTAATAGAAATGAAATCCTACGATACGTAGTCTTTCGTGACCGGTGTAATGTTTCCAGAGTTCACCCACGTGGTGGCCCGCATCAGCACTTCATCCCCTTCTATGGTGGAATAATATTCCTTTGTAGGGACAGACTGCCTTTTGCTCATCTCTTCGCCACTGGCTGACAGACATTCGGGTTGTTTCCACCCCTCTGGTTCTCATGACTAATGCAGGTATGAACGTGCATGTACACGTGTTTGTGCAGACATGCTCTTTAGCCCTTTTGCGGACATCCCTAGGAGGAACCGGACCTTGTCAGAGAACTCTCTCCTGCCACCCCCCCATCCTAAAGGTGGCCATTAGTTCAACTTCTGTCACCATTGAGGCTGAGACTTTTGAGCGGGAGGATGGGAGGTCAGAATGACGTTAGCAAAGGCGCAATGACCCAGGCCGGGCCATCCCAGCGAGAAAGGCCTCTGCGTGGACAGGCGCCCAGATTTCCCGTTCCCACACCAAGGCCCGGGGGACAAGCCGCCCCTTTCGGAGAAATAACAAGCTGGTGGACTTGTCAACTGAGTCCCCCTGGAGGCCGAGGACGTGCCCATGGCTCACCCGAGGGACCACTTTGACTTCAGCTCATCCAAGTGGTGCCGTTAGGCCCACACAGGACTGTAATGAAGGGGTCTGCCTTGTTAAGGACCCCGTCACAAGTGTCCCACCCATGTCACACTGTTTCCCCTGCCCCTTTAGTCTGCACTCACCTCCCATGGGTGGGCACTGGAGGAGTGAGCACTCCCAGACTTCAGGCCGCCCCCGAAGCAGGACGTTCTGGGCAGGTTGGGCAGCAGCCGAGAACTGGAACTGCGCACGCGCAAGGGCCGCACCGCACATGCGTCCTGTGGAGTCCCACGCAGCAGGGCTACAAGGGCGGGCTCAATGAGTCTGGGCTCCCAGGTGGCGGCCCTTGCAGAGTCAGGCCTGCAGGTACCACAGCGAGTCCCCCTGCACCTGGAGGCCCTTTCTCCGGCCCCAGGGGTTGTCCAGCAGCCAGACCTTTAGAGCATCCTTTTCCCCTGAAGTGCCCTTCTCCCTCTGGCCTCGTCCACACAGAATTACACACACGAAGTTGCTGTCACACTCAAAACTGCTCACAGATAGGACCTGCAAATCCTTGACTTGCCAATGACTCCAGAAATCCCTCCCGCCAGCTCCTCTAAGAGACTGCGTGAAGGCCCCCTGGCGGGGCTCAGGCTCCCTGCCCCACCCCCCAACCCCCGACACTAACCGAACAGCCTGAAATTGTCATGTTTCTCCAGCCCACCGTCTGGGAATTGTTCAATTAGAGATGACTTTGGGTACTCTTTAAAGGATGCAACATTTTTTTTGGGGGGGGGGGCAGTCTGTCACACATCAGGGCGCATTAGTGTAATGGGTTGATGTCCTACCGACACTGAGCTGAGAAAAGTGCAGGCATGGGAGTGTGGCCGGGAGTGGAGAAGAGAAAGCCCATTTCATGGTAGCCACGCGGGCAGGGCAGGCTGTCTCGTGCTGCCGGAGTTCTGGGCATGCCCGTGCAGTCCCGAGTCTCCGGAGAGAGGAGTTCCAACCAGGGTCCGGAAATGACAATGGGAGGATGCCAAAGACAGCCCTGGAGGTTCAATATTTTATATATAGAGGGCAGGGGTTGGAATCCAACTTCCCTTCTTCCCCAGGCTCTCATTACTCCTCCTCCTCCTTTCTCCTCCTCCTTCTCTTCCCACACATTCTCGCCTCTTCTCTACGCAGTCTTTTCTCTGACCCCAGAGCAGAAAATGGTCTTATTAGTTCATTTTTCTCTTATTAAAGAATTAAAAGGTTTCTGGGGCCTAGCCTCCAAATCTATGGTTGTAGCATCACTTTATGGGAAAATGCACAGGCTAGCCCTGGGCCTAGTCACAGCAGATGTTCCACAAATGCTGGTTAAGTAAACAAAGGAGTGAATGAAAGTCACGTCATTGTGAGTTCCAAATATTGGATTTGGGGGTGTCCTTTTGGAACGGATCACTATGTGGGAGACCACTGGCTTTCTTGTGGGCATAAATCAGGGGTGTCCTGAGCTCCCACAATATTCCAAAAGTGAAACCAGGGTGGGACCCAGGGTGTAGGCTCCAGTCTCCTCTGATATCCTTTCTTGGGTGGATTTTTTTAAATTTTTTTTTATTTTTATTTTTTAGCTTTTCCTTCTGGAGAGGTCAGTGGGCAGAGAATGGTGGGGGCCCAGCGCCCTCTGCTGGTGTGTTTTTATAAGTGGCTTTTGCCGGTGAGTGAGGCTGGGAATGAGGATTTCTGGTTTCATTCCAGGTCCATTCCTCATAAATGTCAAGTAGGAAAATAGCTCCTGGTGATAAAAAACGGGTGACAGAGTGGGCTTCCAGGCATTAATAACTGACTTGAAAGTAGGTTTTGTTATGTGTTTTAACACTCCCCCTCGTCCAAGTACTTAAGTGTCAAGTAGAAAAAGCTTTTACTCCAGGCCCATCTCCGGCGCCAGTGGGTCTTCTCACGTGCTTTGGAGAGGGATGGGTCTGGTTTTGCCCAAGCGAACTGAGAGACTTTCCTCTGAGAAAGAGAAGCAACCCTGTCCACAAAGGCCTGTTCCCTGGGCAGAGGCTGGCACTGAGCTTTAGCTAATTAACGGGACACTCTGGTCCCCTGGAGGCCTGTGGGGCAGCCAATTTGGAAAGCCAAAGGCCAGACCCTCTTCAGCATCCCTCCAGCATGGCCACAGCAGGTACAGCAGAGCTCCTGGGTGTGGGGAGAGTGGGCAGGGGAACAACCCGTATGAGGTACGGAACCCAAGGCCAAACTGACCCAGCTGTGGGCAGCCCCTTGTTTGGTGTGAGGCCCCTCACGCTCCACCTACATAGCCTAGGGCACTGCTTCTTGGACCTTGGTGGGTGCCGGGGTCACCTGGTGTCTTACTAAAATGCCAACCATGGTTCAGCAAGTTTGGGATACAGCCTGAGACTCTGTATTTCTAACAAGCTCCCAGATAACGCTGATGCTGCCGGTCTGGGCAACCACATCATGAGAAGCAAGAGTGTAGAGGAAATAGGTTCTGAAGTCAGAATGCTGAGGTTCAAGTTCCAACTCTGCCACTTATTCTATGATGTTGGACAGATGACTCGTTACCTCCTGTCTCCCAGCCCGTTTCGTCCTATTTGAGACAGGGAGGAGGGCAGTTTGAATGAGTTCATAGAATAACAGACAGAAAGACTTCACAGGTTGTTGTAAGAATAAAATGAAACAACACAGGTGAAGCTCTTAGCACGGACTGTGCAGTGCCCATTATGTGGTAAATATCTGTATATTCACGTGTCCTTCCAGGAAGTGTTCATCGGCCCCCTGCTACACACCTGGCCCTGCCCTAGGCTCTGAAACAGAGCAGTAACGGAAACAAAACATTGTTCCCAAGGAGCTCATATTCCAGCAGAAACAGACGACAAGTAAAATATATGGTATGTAAATTGGCGATAAGTGTGTCGGAGCAAAAATAAAGCAGAGGAAAGATGAGAAGGAATGCTGGGGTGGGGGTATTGTTATGTGTGTAAAACACTAGAGAAAGTCACTGAGGGGGTAATTTTGAGGTGAGGGAGTTGGCGACGTGCAGAGCTGAGGGAGGGAACATGGTAAGTGCAAAGGCCCTGGAGCACAGCGTGTACCTGGTCCGTGTGAAGACGAGCAGAGAACCAGTGCAGCTGAAGCCCAGAGAGTGGGGGGTGGGGAGAATAGTGTGTGTGTTGGGGGTGGGTGGCAGGGGCAGGGTAGATCCTGTAGGCCCTTGCAACCCACTGATTTTGTATTTTGTTCTGACAGAAATGGGAAAACACTGGAAAGTTCTGCGTGAGACTGACATGGCCTGACATTTTCACAGGAGAGCTTTGGCTTGTTGAGAACAGACTCTGGGGGACTCCTTACTCCGAGGCCATTGCAACAGCCCAGGAGAGGGTGTGGGCTGGCAGAGATGCTGGCAGAAGTGGTGGGAAGATACACATTGAATCAGTATCACTCATGGCTATAAACACACAGCCATTTTCATTGTGTTTCCTATCGTCCTTTCAGTGGGGTTAATTTGCCCCTTCCTCTGGATTGAACACAGCACTTCACTGATCACTCCCAGGAAACGGAAAGGTCAAAAGATCTCTGGGAGATCTCAACTGACTGTGTCTCCATTCTGAAGGGTCCTTCCTGGGTCACTCATCTCTTCCTTTTAAAACAGCCTAATTGCCTTTTAAAAAAAATTATTTATTTATTTTTAGACAGAGGGGAAGGGAGGGAGAAAGAGAGGGAGAGAAACATCAATGTGTGGTTGACTCTCATGTGGCCCCCATTGGGGACCTGGCCTGCAACCCAGGCATGTACTCTGACTGGGAATCGAACTGGAGACCTTTTGGTTAGCAGCCCACACTCAGTCCACTGAGCTACACCAGCCAGGACCCTAATTGCTTTTTATGATACAAATAAGACATGTCCACTGTAGCAGCATTAGAAGTAATAGCCAAGCACCAAGAATGACAGAAAAAGCATTTAACCACCGCTATTATCCTTGTTTTCTCCGGGGCTTTGCAGTTCAGGCATGGCTCTCTGTGCACACACCCACACATTTCTACCAAAAGTCAGTTAGATTCTAATGCTGTTTTATAATTTGGGTTTTTTCCTGTTTCACATTATATCATCAACATCTCTTGATGGGGTTAAATACAGTTAGACAAGATACTACTCTTACTGTCAGTCAAGCATTCCATTTTAGGGGTGCACCACAAGTTATTTAGTCAATTAGTGTCCACTTACATCATTCCTGATTTTTCAGCATATATTACAAACGACGCGATGACGAATGCCCTTGCGGTGAAAATCTGGCGGCCATCTACAGTCTGCCCTCCCTTTTCAAGAGTCTGGTGTATCTCACAAAAGGCCTCGTCAAACACTGTACCAAGTGGGCTCAGCCCAGAGCCGCCCATCACCCCACAGAGTCATAGCCCATCAAACAACAAAACAGAGCCCTGGCTGGTGTGGCTCAGTGGATTGAGGGCCAGCCTGTGAACCAAAGGGTCACTGGTTTGATTCCCAGTCAGGGCACATGCCTGGGTTGCAGCCAGTTCCCCAGTAGGGGGCATGCGAGAGGCAACCACACATTGATGTTTCTCTCCCTCTCTCCCTCTCTTCCCTTCTCCTCTGTCTAAAAATAAATAAATAAACAAACAAACAAACTTAAAACAAACAAACAAACCCAGAACCCTCATTTGCCATCACGTTTAGAAGCTGATATCAATATTAAAAATTTCAAATGGACCGAGCCCCACCCCTTGTTCCATGCTATCACCCGCTGAGGGTGCTTCTGCACCCTCTAGGTCCTCTGCTGTGACAACTGGGCTTTTGGGCTGGCTGTTTAGTCTCAGTCCTGGAGACGGAACTCACTTTGGTCGCATTTTAACACAACAGAAGCCGAAAAAGTCACCTTGACCACACGTATAGGAGGGTAGATCGCCTTTGAAATACTGAAGCCACGGAATGGAAAGGCAATCAGCGTGGCCCCCCCTTAGGAAGGTGGGTGGGAAGCTCATGGCCATGGGGGGTGTGATCAGACCTGTTGAGTCAGAGAGAGACTGGTCTGGGGTCCCCACCAGGAGGGGAGGTGCCTGAGCCCATGCTCACCTACCATCGGGGGTTGCTGGTGGCCTGGAACTCGGGGGAAGGGAAGCCACAGCAGTGACGAATGGATGACACAGCCTGGCCTCCTGCGGGGCCAGCCCTGCCCTCTGGATTATGGCCAAATGACTCACCCCCTCCCTGCCCCCGTCCCACCAGTGACTGCTGGGGTCAGGGCCTGGGCCGCAGCACCTGTCACCCTTGGGTGGACTGGGGAGAGCCACCTGCCACGTGTGCTGTGGAGTCGGGCGCTGAGGTTACGGGAGTGAGATGCTGTGTCATGAGGGACCTGTTCTGTCCCCTAGAACAGCTGACCTGGTCCCCACCCATTTGTGTATTTCCCTGTTGTTTGATTCCCTTCCTGCATATCCTTCCTCCTGTCAGAGCAGCTATGGGTCATTTGTTTATTTCTTAATTAAAGTAGAGCAACGTTCATTGCAGTGCACGCCTGGCTGTGGCCGGGGTTGGTTGGGGTGTCAGGACACTGCCGCTGAATACTGGAGGCCTTTTAATCAAGGAAAGGCAATTCTGACCTCGTCATCATCGTTGCCATGGCACTTCAAAACACTGAATTCCTCTGCGTGTACTCTTGTTTAGCCCTCACAACCCAGGGTGAATTAGGCATTATTATCCCCAGATGGAAACGCTGAATCTCAGAGAGATGAAGTGATTTACTACGGCCACACCACTGACTTGTACCAGGCTCGGCTGACCCCAGTTCTGTGCCCCTGCCTCACCTCCCTCCCCTGGGCAGTGCCACTGGCCCCAGAGATCCACAGAGCAAAGGGGGCAGAGAGCACAGGGCCTGGGGGCAGAACACCCAGCTCAGGTCCTGGCTTTGCTTCTGTTTGGCTGTGCAGCTATGGGCACCTTGCTGCTCCTCTCTGGGCTGTAGACTGTCATTGTAAGTGGCAGAGACTGCATCAGACAGTCTCCAAGATTCTTAGCTCAGGCTTGATTGGTGGCGGCAGAAAGCTGCTCTGCTCAAACAGATTCGGGCGCTGCGTCCCAGAGTCCGGGGCTCTCACACAGCGAGGTCCGGGCTGGGGCCAGACCGACCACCCTCTCTCTGGGGCTGCGTGGGTCACTACTTCTCTCGGCTTCTCTGCTTCATTCTGTCTCTGCCAACTGGTTTTCTCTTTCTGTAGATCAGCTTTCTCTGCTTCTTTGGCCAGTGGTGGCAGGAGCCTCTCTAGCTCCCAATCATGTGGCCCCAGTTTGGGGGCTCAGCGGAGTCTCATCCAACTCCCATTCCAGATTCCCAGGGAGAGAAACCCGATGGAGCAGCTCGGGTTGGATGGCCACCTTGATCTGATCGTGTGGGTTCTTTAATGCAAAGAAGTGGGGGCCCAGGCTGGGGTGACACCCCCTCCCCCACCCTCCAGAGGCTCTGTACACAGGACAGGGATGGCACCTTTGGCAGAAGACACAGGGCTGAGTAAAATTCCATTCCCCAGGAAGGGACACTGAGGCCTCCAGAAAAAGCACAGGCTCACTGGAGTCTGTAGTGCCATCTGTGACACGTCTCTTTGATGGCTCTCGGGACCTTTCCTGGAAGAGCTGGGGATGACAGAAGAAGAGGGGCTGTCCTTACGGGCAGAGATTGCACAGAGTTCATTTACTGACCACCATCGATGCCTGGCGCCTGTGTGGCTGCACGGCTGACATCCTGTTTCTGGCGTCGGTACCACCCAGGCACCCGAGTTGGACATTTTCTCTGTCCCTCTCAGGGCAATCGAGCTGCCAATTCCCATGCATCTTTATAACATTCTGGTGCCCGTTCCTGACCCCCCAGTTCCCACACACGCCCTGACCTAAGGTGTCAGCATCCTGATCCCAACCCACTTGTAATAGCTTCTGACCCACTTCCCTCGACTCCTGTGGTTTCTCTTCCCCCCGCCCCTCGGAACCCGTCAGGCACACCGCTTCCAGGTGCTTGGCCCCTAACCACTGCTTTCCACTCCAACTCCCTCCCTGGCTCAAAAATCTTATCCAGCGCCTACTGCTTATGGGATCCCAACCAAACTCCTCAGCCTGCTGTGCAAGACCTTGCACGTCAGGTCTGACCGCAGATTTCTGGTGTTTTCTCCCCCGTCTCTATCTGTAAACCTGCATTCTAAGGTCCCAGACGTGCCCTTCACATCCCCATGCCCTTGCCTTTGCTCACCCCATTCTCTTACCTCCCTGATGCCCCCATCACCCTGGCTGGACTGCCCTCTGCCTCTACACAACTCTTCCAGGGCTGGGCCACTTGGTCATTTAGAGAGGTTTCCCACCTCCTCACCAGGTGCCACCTGCACATGTCTGTCCTCTCCATGCAGCTTGTCAGTTTCTAGAGGCAGGACTTATGTGGTCTTCATCTTCCTCCTCAGTGTGGAGGTCCGAGCCCTGGCCTTGGCGGGCACTCGAGAAATGTTTGTTACCTGAACTTTTGCTGCCTTCCCTATTGGCCCTCCTGACCCCTCAGGACTGTGGCCTCAGTGCTGTGGACATGCCTAAAGCATCCCAGGGTGTCAGTAGGGGACTCCTCCCACATGGGTCCCTCCAGGACCAAGCAGGCGTCGAGACGAGGGGGGGATGCTTCCAAGTAAACCCCCCCGGCCATCCGGACTTCCATGCCAGGTGCTGTCTGCAAATGTGCACACCTGGCTGTGAGCTGTGTGCAGGCTGGCTCATGGGATGAGGGAGACCTGACGAGGGCGGCTCTGGAGACTTGATATTGTGGCCACCTTGCCCCCGGTGTGTTTCCAGACCTGAACAGCTGCCAGTTTGAAGAACTAAGACACTGTCATCAGGGACCCAGAGCTGCCAGGACGCACTGAGCTGCTGAGTCTTCTTTGTGCAAATGACCCTGTGGTGTTTGTCAAGACCTAGGACTGGTGGCAGTGGTCTTGGCTGTTCCTGGCCCTGGACTCTTCCTGAGCTCCCGTGTGCCTCAGTTCCACACCATCCAACTCAGAGACAACAGAAGGACAAGTGTGTGTGTGTGTGTGTGTGTGTGTGTGTGTGTGTGTGTGTTCAGGGGACAGGTCTGCCTGGCTGTCAAACCGCTGTCGTCCTCGGGGATGGACCTTCGGGAAGCCACCGCCTGTCACTCCCGCTGATGCCGCACATGTGCCAGCTTTGCTGATGAGCTTGTGCTTTTTCCTGTAGGTCTCAAGGTCCCCTCACCTGGAGTGGAATTATACTTAATCTTGTCTCTTCTGCCAAGATGCTATTCCTGTCCTGGGTACAGAGACTCTTGGGGGTGTCTTCCCAACCTGCACCCCCACTTCTTCATGCCACAGAGCCCAGCTGATCAGAACAAGGTGGACAGCCAGCCCAACCTGCCCAGTCAGACTTCCTTTTGGAATGGGTGTCTGAGAGAAGGCAAGATGGAAGCCACCACATCTTTTCTGACCTAGTTTTGGGAGCCACATGCCATCACTCCTGCCATATGCTGTTTGTTAGAAGCAGGTCAGAATGTCTAACTATCACTCAAGGGGAGCAGATTTAGGCTCCTCTTGAAAGAGCATCAAGTAGTTTGTGGGGCTATTTGCACAGCATAGAACTGCGCAATGAGGTGTCCCCAAGTGTTGGGGGGTGTGGTGGTCAAGTGACAGTGTCTGGGGAGTCCCTTGCAATAGGCAGAATAAGGGCCCCTGAAGATGTGTTTTAGAACCTGTAAATATGTCATGTTACCCAGCAAAGGGAAAGACGTTTGCTCAGCAACTGACCTTGACACAAGGAGAGTATCCGGTGCTGCCAGGCGGGCCTGGTGCAACCACAAGCAGTCTCAAACGTGGGCGCAGGCGGCCGGGGAAGACCAGTGTCAGAGATGCGGAACAAGCAAGGCTGGCCTGGCCATTGCTGGCTCTGAGGGTGGGAGGGGCCTGGGAAGGAGTGCAGGCAGCTTCCGGGAGCTGAAAAGGCAAGGAAACTGACTCTCCCCGAAGGCATGCAGGCTGGCCAACGACTGGGTTTCAGCCCAGAGAGACCCCTTCCAAGTCGTCTTCGGCCATCAGATGTGTGGCCCTCCATGACAGCAGCAGGGAAATGACCCAGGCTGCACCCACCCTCCTCTCTTTCCCGCTCCCACCCACCTCTGCTTTCGTAGCATGTTTATGATCATTGCGATTATTTACTTACGGTCCACATGTTTAATATAGGTGTTTACCATCTCCCTTGAAACTATGAGCTCCTTGAGGGTGAGGCCTATGCTTTCTTTTGGTTTCTGTTTGTTTTTTAAATACATGTCTGAAGCGCCAAGTACATCACCCATCACTACGTAGCCATGAAATACTTGATCAGTTATTGATTACATTGTCTAGAAGTTGAAGGGGCCAGCTTGGCAAAGAGATGAAACAAGCAAGAGCTGGTATGAAATAAAATACGAAATCCTATGAATTCATCCTCCATGGGACTGGAGCCAAGAATCACACCCATGGCAGGATGGCCCACTGAAACCCTGTTTCCTCTGTATCTTTCTTGACTCTTGCTTCAAGCTAGCAGCCAAACCTCCTCTGCCCAGGATTTGGGGCAAGGACAGAGTGCCCTGTGGGAGGTCAAGGGCTCTCCCTCACCATTGCAAAGGCGTTAGGCCTCTGAAGGGATGGTGTATCCTTTTGGTGGGGGAGGAGGGAGGAAACCTGACAGAGGGTAAGGAGGGTGGATCCTCAGAGCCCAAGGGGACCTGTGAGCACCAGGTTCTGAGCCCTCCTGCAAGCTAGACCCTGGGTCTGTGGTTTCCCCACAGTGCCCCAAAGTCTTGGGTCTCCCCCTGCAACCCACACAATGTAGGAGCCAAGAACATAGAGGGAGGAGGTGGACAGGGCAGTGGGAGTGTCTCCTGTCACCACACAGAAAGGCGTCTGATATATTGAGAGCCTCCCCTCTCTTCTGACCTGGGGCCTTTGCAGAACAAGGTGGAATTGACAGAGAGATAGTGTTTGGAGGGGGGCGATGACCTTCAAGGATGACCAGGAAGAGGGGTTGGAATCTGAAATACGCTGATTTAGAACAAAAAAGTAACACCGTTTGCATACTCAAGGCTGGTGACGCCCCCTTGGGATTTTGATGAAGCTTTTAATCCAGGTGGAGGGAGGTCTGGGGCAGGGTGGGATGGAAGGGGCAACAGCCATGATGGTGCAGCTGGAGGAGTGGGGAGAGGACGAACCGGAGCTCTGGCAGGTTCGGTGGCGGCGCTAGGTGGGAAGCATGTCCTCCTCGGTCACGTAGAGGTTGAAGTACATATACATCAGAAAGCAGCTCCAGATGCTGAGGGTGAGAAGGATGCCCAGGCCTGGCGTGTAGGTGTCCTGCTAGAGGGGGAGAGAGGCAGACACCTGAGGCAAGGGCAGGTCAGCTGCTGGCAAGGCACCTGCCCCTCCACGCAGCCTCCAGGCTGGGCTGCCTAAGCCCTCTTTTCCTGGGGCTGAGCCTCCTCTGAGACTGTGTGGAGGTGGTGGGGGCAGAGTCTGCAGGGGCCCAGGTGAGGCCTGATGCGAACGCAGCCTGAGCGCACTGCTTTTGGGACGACGGGACACCCGACTGAGACAAGGCACATCTCGTCTGGATCCACCTACCCCTGGTTGCAGCTGTTCTTTAGGGCACACAACAAACATTTCTCTTGTAGAGGACAGAAACGGCACAAGAAAGATCATTTTTCCCTGGTCCAAGATGGCCAGACTGCTGGGCACCCCGTCAAGTTTTGCTATAGGAAAGGACAGAACAATACAGTGGCACTTGGGGCAGGCACATCCAGAGTTGAGTCCTGCTTGGTCATGACTTGGGAATATCCCAGACCTAGAGGACAAGACCCCAGAGAGGGCTCAGGCTGCAGAGGCCTCCTGGGCCTGCAGAGGGTTGCAGCTGCTTCCCTTACATCTACAGGTACGGGAGTGAGTGGAGAGGCCGAGGGGAAGTGAGGGAGGAGCAAGAGCCCTGGGTGCAGCTCCCGAGCAGGATGGGGCAGGCGTCACTCACACAGCAGGTCCCACATTGATGGAGGGAATCCAGCGGATCTTTTTTGGGCTTCTGCAGTGCCATGTGCTTCTTGTGAACAGCCAGCGATGCTCCGTCAGCTCCCTCCAGTTTCCTGAGCCTGAGATGTGAGTCCATGTCAGGCTTTCCTGTCAGCCTGAGGTCCTGATGCACCCTTGGTCCTCTTCTAAGCAGACTGGGCAGTCAGGGAGGGACCGAGATGGGGAGACAATTTCCAACATGACAAGGAGATCACGACAGCACAGGTGGCCGTGGACAGCCTTAACTCCAAGCCACTGGGGCCAGAGACAGCAAGACAGCTTCTTGAAGGGTCTGAAAGTCCTTGAACCCCAAGGACACTTAGCTAAGTGAAGGGGAAGATTCTTTAGGGATGAGGAAAGAGGACGCAGGTTATACTTACAGCTTGTTGTTTCTCTGTATATTTATTAAAACATCCATCTTCTCATCCATATCCTTCTGCATTTCCTTCAAGAGAGAATTCAAAGCCAGAAGCTATGTCTTGAAGGGCCCTTGGAGCCCCTCAGAGATCACACCTCAGCACCTTACTTCCGCAGAATGCTCACCGGCTTCGGGCACGGTGGCTTATGGGGTGTACCTGACATGGGCCACCTCCCCCTTTCTATGATGGAGCCGAGCAACAGGTAGAGTCACTAGGGGCTTGTCCAAAGTCCCCAGGTAAGTCAGAAACCAGGAGTTGTTTCACCTGAACTCACTCACACTCAGATGAAACCATTATCTGCCTTGGTCCAAGGCCTATGCCTTGGTTCTATGACAGAACCAAGACAGGAAATCATGCGACACACTCCCCATTCCTGTAAAAGACATTCTGATGCCAACGTTTTGACCCCTGCCACCCACCCAGATCCCGTGTATTTGTTCGCTCCATCTTTTACCCAGTTTCTGGAAGAAATGGTCAACACAAAATAAAACTGGTAGTAGCTCAAATGGTCTCTCACCTGTATTGCATACTAGTAACTGAAAGAATAGTAAAATCTTCTTGGCAAAGTTTAGGCCTATGAATTTGACCCGGGAAAATTGGGTAGGAATAGTGGTTCCTAAAGAGATTCTAAGAAGGCAGATGCTATCATAGCCAGTAATGGACATAACAGGGTTGGATCAAATATTATAACATGTAAACTGAAAATAATTTGCTTCAAGGAAAATAACTGTAATACAAAATAGAAGTTTTGGAAACAGTTTACTCAACTGTAGTAAAAACTTGATCAAAAAATTATACTGTCTGGATGAAGATGATTTCAAAAATACCTTCTTGAAAAGCAGTTTTAAATGTTAGTTTAAATTCTGAATAAAATATTTATATCCAGAAGTAGAGTCAAAATATGCTTGAAGTCAAAATTTCTCCTGAGTCCAAAAACCAGAGTCGAAACATCCCATATTCTTACAAGTCTGGCTATCATTTCTAACTCCTCATGTCCCAAATTGACCCCCTGGTGTTCTCTTCTAAATTAGTTCTATTTCCCGACTACCCTTGCCATTGTCACCACTGTCTTCTAATCACACAGATTAAAGCTTTGGTGCCCTCACGGCTGCTGGCCTCTCTTTTATTCTCTGTATTGAATTGGTCACCAGAATGCTGTTTTCCCTTCAATGCATCTGTCTGACTTGCCCTTTCCTTCCGTTCAGACACCTGGTCTGGTTTTCTCCACCTTGAGCTGGATTCGGCTGCCTGTCTGATATTTTTGCTCCAGACCACCCCCACCTGCTCCCCGGGGTGCCAAGGCCACCTAGCAAGCAGCTGCCGGGCAGCTTTCTGAAATGCTGCTCCTGGCATGTTCTTTGATTAAGAATCTCCAGAGGCCCCTGGCTGCTTACACAGCCAAGTCCCAGCCTGTCTGCCTCCCTTTCAACAGCCTTCCCGCCCCACTGCCTCGGTGTCCTGTCCACTTCATTTCTCACAGTTTCCCCAAATGACCCCACTTTGAAGACTGATCTCCCCTCCGACGGGGATACGCTTCATGTTCCTCCTGCCTCCATGCTGCGCGCAAGCTGTGCCTGTGCCCAAAATAGCCTCCTTCGTGCCTCTGCTGCCCAGTCCTACCCACCAGCAAACAAACACTTGGTGTTTGCATTTCACTGTGGAAATAGCACCTGCCCTTGCAGAAAATCTGGATAATACAGAGGAACACAAAAGAAAAAATTATCATCACCTAGAAACAACAATAATCCTTTTGGTCTATTTTTTTTCCAGTCTTTTTCTCTATGTTCATTTACCTATTTTTTCTCATTGAAGTGAGGTCAGCTTGCATATGTTACTTGTATCTTGCTTTGTTTATTTCTCATTATAAGCATTCTTTTTAAACACTGTCTAATGGTTCCTGATTTTCATTATATGGATATATCATCATTTATTTGGCTTTTTCTCTACTATTAAAATTGTGGTTATTTCCAAATTTTTGCTACTATGTGTGTGTGGATATATATCCATCCATCCATCCATCTATCCATGCTGGCACTTCTGATCATTCTTAGAGGTTAAATTCTGAGAAGTGCAATTGATGAATCAAGGGGGTTCAATACTTTTTAAAAAAGATTTTATTTATTTATTTTTAGAGAGAGGATAAGGGAGGGAGAAAGAGAGGGAGAGGAACATCGATGTGAGAGAGAATCGTTGATCGGTTGCCTCTCACATAAGCCCCGTCCGGGCCCCATCTCGGTCCGGGGACAGAACCTGTAACTCAGGCACGTGCCCTGACCAGGAATCGAACTGGCAGTGAGCTTTTGCTTTGTGGGATGATGCCTAATACGCTGAGCCATGTTGGCCAGGGCTCCTTTTCAGTTTATTACAAACCGGAACTCTGATCAGCAGTACCGAGCGTTCCTATCTCATTCTGTAGTTGTCACAGATTAAAACTGCTTCTTTGAATGTGACACTTATCTCATTATTGTTTTGATTTGCATTCATTGGATTACTCATGAGGTAAACTCTTTTAATGTTCATTGCTTTTTAGTTACACTCTCTTCTGTGGATTTTCAGTTCCTGCCCTTTCCCCATTTTTCTATTTGGTTCTCACGGATTTGTGTGAGCTCTAGGCATTACAGATAAAAAATCTTGGGTCTATGTCTATCCTATTTGTGGAGAAATTATTTCTCCAAAACTGTTGTTTGCTTTTTAATTGTTTATGGGGCTGTTCTAGTTTCAATTTTTTTTAATTGTTAAATATACCAGTATTTCCTTTGTGATTTCTTCCATTGTATTTTTACTTAGAACCTCTGGTTAAATACTTACTATATATACTTTCTTCTTATTGTTTTTTAGCATATAAATTCACTTTGTAGACTATTCCAGCTTACAGAATTGACCGAATTAAGTTTTCTCTTCATATATGCAAGCAATGTTAATATTATTACATAACCCTTTCCTTCTCACTGACCTTTAAAAACTCATCTTTCTCCTATTTTAAATTTTATAGAGCTGAGGTTCCCAAACTAGAGCATACAATGGAATCACAAGGGGATCTTGAAAAACCACTGACCCTGGACCTCACCCCAAGAGGTTCCAGTGTGGTGTTGGGGCGCAGCCTGGGTACAGGGAGGTCAGAGCTGCAGTGCAGGCAACTCCTGGGCGCAGCCGCAGTGAATTAACTGCTGCAGCAGAGCTGAGGGCCCCGCTCTCCCCAGGGGCAAACGTCACAGTCGCTCTGAGTGTGAAGCATCTGCGCCAACCCTGTCCCTCTGGGCCTGGACCTGGGAGTATGAAATTCAGAAAGCCTCATAGGTATTCTCATTGCATCCCCAGCAGAGAGGCTGTTCCAGGGTTATCTCTGCAGTTATCCTTGGGCTGAACCACCTTGATTTAATCATTATGGTTTTTGGATGAATTTTAATACCTCTTAGGGGTAGCTACAACTCTTGAAATTTTATAGGTATTTGCTTTTGCCTTTTATGCTTCTACATTGGTGGCTCTCAACCTTTCACCTGGAGACAGTGAAAAAATCCAAGGCTGCAAGACCTATCCAAATGGCACCTGGGCTTGCCCTGGCTGGGTGGCTCAGTTGGTTGGAGCGTTGTCCCTCACACCAAAAGATCTGTAGGTTCGATTCCCAGTTGGAGCGTGGACAGGAGGCAACTGATCGATGTTTCTCTCTCTTCCTCCTCTCTCTCTCTCTAAAATTAATAAATATATATCCTCAGGTGAGAGTTAAATAATAATAATAAAATTTAAAATGCAAATAAATAAATAAATAAAACTTTAAAATAAGATAAAATAAATGAATAGGACCTGGGTTCTGTTTTCTTTATTTGTGCTGGTGATTCTGAAACACAGCAAAGTCTGAGAACCACGATCTCAAAATTGGAGGATCCTCTTAGCAACTGTTGAGTTTAGAAATAATCCAACTGGGCTTTGGGTTACAGTCGCATTAAGCTTCCAATCCAGCCTTCAAGGCTCACCTGGAGACTCACTTTCTCGATGAGGACTTTCCTGGTTACCCCAGCCCACATTCCTTCCTTACTGCTCTAAACTCTCCATTAACTGACATCCTGTTATCATTTAGCCTGGCACTCATGTGTTCATTCTTTCTTGCAATAGAGTTTGGGGCGTGGTCTGGTATCTCTTTCCACAAATCCTAGTATGGTGCTGGCCCATGGAAGGCACCCAGTCAATGCTTACCTTCATAATCTCCACAAATTCCTGGAGTTTATCGAAATCCTTGTCCATTACATTTTTTATCTAGCAAGGAAGAAAGGCACAGGGCACATCACTGACTGTGGAGTCATTTTGGAGGCACGTTAAGCAAAGGGCAGCAGCTGCCTGCTGGAGTGAGCTGGATGAAGCTCGTGGAGTAGACTGGTCACAGCCCATTAAAGCTACCTTCTCCCCAAGGGGCCAATGAAGGGACCAGGGGTGCAGGTACCAGAAAGTGACCACCACCACCAGCCTTGGCCCAACTTGGACTGACCCCCAGGCATTTTGCAGAGCTCGGACCACAGCCTCAATTGTGCCTTCTCACTGGAGCACCCCTCTCTCCCTGAGGGTGCTCCAGGCAATGCCACCAAACAGGCAAGAAGAGAGTGCTGCTCTGCAGCTTGCTCAGGGCACGTGACTAGAAGAATTGAACTGGTCCCTGGCTGCCCGAATTCCAATCTGCCCCCCCAACGTTGTATGTATCTCCCAACCTCATCCATAAGACCCCTTCGAGAGTCCTTATCATTCAAACACTGGGTTTACGCATCAGACAAACAAGAAATGGATATCCTAAGCCGCCTGACACGCAGGGATTTGGGCCAATTTCATTTGAGATGTTTTTCCATGAAATTCCTGATTTCTGTCACTGTTCAAAGTTAGGCATTGCACTTTCCTGGAAGACACCCTTTATCTCCAAGTTCTGAAAAGTCTCATCCTGTTACCTGTTTTATCTCCTCCATTTTTTCCTTGAGCTCTTCCTTTACCTCCCTGAGTTCATTCTGAGGAAATAAAAGAGGGAAGGGAAGGAGTAAAGAATGTCTTGGATGGAAGGAACACTGCCAAAGGAGGAAAGGAAAGGTCCTGGGGTGTGGACAGAGGAGGGGCAGAGAGATGCATCCCATTCGGGAGGACAGATAGAGAGCTATTAAGAAAGCAGGATAGAGGGACTTGCAGACAACCGGCGCCTCCGATACCTCTGTGAGGTGACCGTCAAAATTGCACAGGCAGCACAAATTGAGGGTCATTCTACAAAATGAATGGTCTGCAGTCCTCAAAAATGTCACTGTCCCAAGAGACAGAGGTTGAAGAACAGTTCTAGATGTCAGGAGGTGACAGAGACCCAGAACCTGGACACACGTGTGATCCCAGATTGGGTCCCAGACAAAAAAGCTGTTTTTCTCTTTTGTCACAAAAGATATCAGTGGGTAATTGTTGAAATTAGCATAAGGACTGTAGAGGAGTATAGTGTTGATGTTAATTTCCTGATTTTAATATTTTGAGAATTTTGCCGTGGCCAAGTAAGGGAGTGTTCTTAGGAAACTCACACTGAAATTTGAGAGAAGCATGCCCTAACACAGTTCAGGAAACTCTGTGTGTGTGTGTGTGTGTGTGTGTGTGTGTGTGTGTGTGTGTATGAGAGAGAGGGAGAGGACCATGATCAAATGCCAACAGTTGGGGAATCTGGGTGACAGGACACTACAATTCATTGTGCTATTTTTGAAACTCTTCTGCAAGTCCAAAATTATTTCAAAATAAAGATTTAAAAGAAACAAACAAAAAGAACCCGAGGGAATGAAGTCGCAGGGCCCAAAGCACAGCCGTTAATGCCCAAGGTTTTTCCCAGTGGAAGTTGTGCTGCTGCACCCTGCCCCCACCCCCATCCTAGCCCCCACTCAGCGGGCTGATCCCACCCTACCACCTGGGTTCACACACCTACCTTTAGCTCCTGAGTTCCTCCCGTTTTGGTAAATGGCCCTTCCGGTTTAATTCCTTTGTAGTCACATGTCTGTTGATGGAAACCAGAAGCACAGAGTGCTGGAAATCACAGCTGTGGGGTAGGTGGGGCAGGAGGGATCACCCCAGTTTCTGTGTCTCCCTCTGGGCCAGGGCAGACACGTGACAGCTGATGGTCCCACCTCCACCCTTCAATTCTCTCCGAGCTCATCTACCCCACTGCCCCCTGGGCCTCAGTTCTGGGCCCCAGGACCCTGCACAGCTGCGTTCTCCACCCACTGTGCCTCCAAGTGGCCAGAGTCTCATCCTCCAGCTCTTGGCTCAAAGGAAGGCCTTTGCTGACCCCCCATCTGCCTTCCCGTCAGGTCTCCCTGTTTCACTTCTCTGCACAGCAGTGACTCTGCTGAATTTTTCTTATTTGTGTACATATCTGATTAGTTGTTAGTGTGATGTTCTATGCGAGCGGGGAGCTTGTCTGTCTCTCAATGTACCCCAGCACCTGGGACAGGTCTTGGCCACCAGCAACACAGAATGACCCCTGACTCCAAGTCACCTCCCCAGGGCTCTCAGGCCTGGCTGCCAGCATGGCCTCAAAACAGCTTCTTACTTTGATTGGCTCCGGCTTCAATTCCAGGCAAACGGCCTTGTAGTTCTTGCTCTGCAGAGAGGGATGGTAGGGATTCTGCCTGTCAGGCATCCGGGCTGGGAGGCTTCTGCCTGCCTGCAGGAGGAGCCCCTGCCTGGCCCTGCCTGTCCAGCTGTGCTAGACCTCAGGCCCACCTGTCCCCCGGTCAAGACATCTCAAATTCTGTTGTGTGTTACACATCTCAATGAGCATGTGCCTGCCCCCACCCCATCCCTGGGGCTGCCTGGGTGGGGGAGTACTTCTAGGGAGCTGTAGGGAGGCCATGCAAGCGCTACTTCAGGAGCACAGACTCAGTTCTAATCTCAGCTGTCCTCCCTACTGGACGGTGGGCAAGTTTAGTCTCTCTTGCCTCCACTCCCTCCTCTGTAAAGTGAGGATGGCTCTATAATGAACTTATTGTACACCTGAGACAGGCCATGAGATGCAGGCCTGGCACGGGCCTGGCGTGGGGTCATACCCCGGAGTGGTCGCGGTGTGGCTCCGTGATCTGTGCCCTTGTCCCAGAGGCAGGCAGCAGAGGCCCCTCTCCATCCCACCCCAAGGCCGGGAGTCACCCCACCCTGCTTCCAGGCTGAGAGGCTGCTTCATGCTCAGGACAGATGAAATAAGCCAAGGATTCATCAGGCAGACTCTGCACCCCCAGCCCACCCCCATCCCCACTCAGTGGGAGCCCAGGGGTGCAGCTGTATCTCCTTTACCAGGTTTGTTTTCTTCAGTTCTGCCTTCTTGGCCGACATGATGGAGGAGGCCAGAGTGTTCTTTTCCCAACCTCCCCACGATGGGCCTGTGACCAGGCCACTGTCCTGTGCCGGCTACAGGCCAAGGAGAGGGCGGGACAGCCACCTCTCTGTGTGTGGCACAGCTGAGGTCACAATGCCCCGGACCCCCATGCCAGCCTGGGGTGTCACTGCAGCTTTGAGCCTGGGGTGCCTTGGCTGCTGAGATGAGGGACTTGGGTCGGGCTCCAAAGTCCCCCCTGAGGGACCAGGCAGGCTATGGCCGAAGCACAGGGCACACCTCCTGAGAATCGAGAGGTGCTGGCTCCTCCCCAGCAGGACATCCCGCTGAACAGACTAGGCGGAGGGGTATGCCCCCACGACTGACTTCTAGGAGCCCGCACACAGCTCCCTCTGCATGCGCTCCTGACGGGGGTGGACCCTTCCTCAGGCCGAAGCTGTCTTGGGCTGAGAAGTCTCTGGTTCAAGGTGCACACACCATGTTAATTTTCTGCACTGTGGGGGCCCAGGGGGTGGGGTGCCAGTCCCCGCAGAAGGATTTCTGATTCCCTGTCCTATCTTCATGGCTGGCCCTGTCCCTCCCCCTGCCACCTAGTCTTATCTCCTGCTTCTTCTATCACCCTGGAAGAGGGTGTGGCAAGAAGCCACATGGGTGCAGTGCTAAAGGGGAGAAGCCTCTGGGGGTGCGGGTGGGAGTGTTACTAAAGAAAAGGCCATTCTGAGAGTAGCTGTAGTTTGTGCTTGATGAAGAGTCAGAGGAACACAGCTGGGCACAGGAACTAAAATCACTCAGGATCTGGGTGAGAAGCCCAATTTCTCCTAGTTTGTCCCTGGGCCGTCCACTTCCTTCTTCCCCCTCACTTCAAACACAAGTTCCTACTGGAAAAGCCAACTTGGAAACTGAGGACGGACAGCACGGCGTATAGGAACCGATGCCAACCGCGTGTGAAATAGTGCCTGCACCCCCGGTGACTCCTCACCCCCGCTCCGGTCCAACCCTGAGTGCGCCTGTCCTTCCCTGGCCTGGGCATCCGGCCTTCCTGGGGAGCCGCCTGCAACCTTTCTGGTGCATTTCCTAGCTGGTCATTTCACATCCCCCAACCTTGATCTTACTGCATCACAACCAAAGGAGAAGGTGACTGTCACTCTGTTCAGTGAGTGTGGTGAGGCAGGGAGTGGTGGTGAGCAGCCCAGCCCCCTCCCCCATCCCCATGATTTCTAAACACCCTACAGCCCTGAGTTCGAAACTCCGGTGAAAATGGCTGACTCCTTGACAGCGACCAGCCCTGTGAACGCGGGCACTGTCTCCCAGTCCCGGCCGCCGATCTGCCTGGGCCTGCAGCCCATTTCCTTCGCTTGGCTGCTCGGCTGTTCGGTAAGCCTCCTTCCAGCCAAGAAAGTCACAGGAGCCCAGTGGCCTATATATTGAGAAACTGGGTCTTACAAGAAATCGAGGTCTCCCTGTAAAACTGCTTCATAAATTACACACACATAATTATCCTCATTTGGACAGACATGCAACAAGACCCACAGCTCCAGGCTGGTGCCTTCTCACGGTACCCAGCACCTCACTGTTGTCAGGGGCACGATCCTGAAGGGCCGAGGAAATCCATTTGCCGACCCTGGACCAGAGCCTCACGTGGTTTCTTCGTCTAAGATTTTGCTGTGGGGTAAAGCGCTAGGCTGACACTGATGTTGGGGTTTCCCTGTGGGCTGCGGGCCGTTTTCCCAAACAGAGTCAGCTCTGCTCATCCCAACCCCCATCCCAGCAACATCCTGGGAGCGGGGCCAGGAGCACGCAGCCCACCCACGTTCCACTGGGGTCTGGGGGAAAGGAACGTGCACAACAGAGAGAAAGAAACAGCCACATGTCTCTTTTCTCCACCTTGACATCATTTGGGTTTCCTTTTCCTTACAAGCGCCCTGGTTTTTCAGTTTTGTGAAGACAATGTTGTGATTCCAGGGAAATTCCGGGATCTGGCCTGAGATGAAGCACAGAAAGTGCAGAGAGAGCATCTTCCATGCTGACGGGGCGACCCAGTGCTCCAAAGGCCCTGGACTGGGGCGCAGTGTCTCATCGAGGTCCCCAGGATCCTGGCCACTGTGGTGTCCGGTCAGCCTCGGACTGCCCTGGCCCAGGTGACTGGCTCTCACCACACACTGGCAGCACTGCGCCCAGTCGGGGTGCTGCCTGCAGCCAGGGGTTCCCTGGTTCCTGGCCCCAGGAAGCCTGCCATATATCGCACATCTTTTAGGGACTTCACGCGATGGCGTAGGCATGGTCCTGCGTGACTGATCGGCAGGCGCCTCACAAAGCTCTACCCCGGTTGGGATGTCCCTTTTGCTCTCTGACCTGCTGGGTCCTGTGAGCTTTCTCATTGTTTCTATAAATAGTGTGTCCAACTTGGCTAGAATCATAATCCCATTATATTGTTTCTATGGAAAAATTACCCAGTTTCTATCATGGGAACTTCTAGTACCTCTATTTTAGGAACAAAAGATAATATTCTGAACGCATAAATGTAAATCTCCAGCGAAGTCAACACAGCTAATGGTAAGTGAAAAGTCGGAGCGAATGTATTGTGTGAAGATCGTGGGCTTTCTTCTCCTGGGCGTTCCCACGACAGGGACGTGTTTGCCAGGGCGCCCCCGCAGCCAGCAGTTATGGAGCAGCCTGCCGTGCGAGATAAAGAGACACCGACAATCAGAGGCTCCGGCGCTTCTGCCAAATACGGCTCCTGGGGCTGCCGCGCCTGGCTGGTGTCCCTTCTCCTCTCTGGGTGGTGTCCAGATGGAGGGCGGCGGTCTTACTCCTGGCTCTTTCGGCCTCTGTGCTTGAAGCCTGTCCACAGGTGCCACCCTAGTCCCTAACAGCCTCCTCTCTAGCACAGACACCTCCAGATCCCCATTTGTCACGGAAGCGATGACATTGAGCGGTGACCTCTTTGGGCAGCCCTTGTTGGGGGATGATAGTTGCACAACATGGGTTCAAAGTGGGTCACTTACGTGCAGATTTTGTCAATAAATATGTACAGTACTGTAAGTACATTTTCGTTATGATTTTCTTAATGATGTTTTCTTTTGTCTAATTTTATTATAAGAGCACAGTGCATAATACATATGCAAAATATCTGTTAACCAACTGTTTATGTCACCGGTAAAGTTTCCTGCCAACATGCAGACTGTTCGGGGGGCCAAAAGTGGACTGAAAACTGCACGGGGGTCAGCACTGTGAGCCCTACGGCTGAGCTGGCCCTCAATGGTGTTTTCTGCATGGTGGTCATGGAGGGTCACCAGAGGATTCCAGCGTTCGTCCTGGGAGCAGCCAGCCTCACCCCCACTTCTGTGGCTAGAACACAACCACCAGGCCACACCTAGTTGCAAAGGAGGCTGGGACATGTGGCCAAGCTTCTCCCAAGAATGAGAGGAAATGGGTTTAAGGAGCAGGTGGTCCATCTCTGCGTCCCCTTCCTAATGCATCACACCTAT
This sequence comes from Anoura caudifer, assembly GCA_004027475.1. Taxonomy (NCBI): domain Eukaryota; kingdom Metazoa; phylum Chordata; class Mammalia; order Chiroptera; family Phyllostomidae; genus Anoura; species Anoura caudifer. The sequence continues at coordinate 4,027 of PVKU01004503.1, read as the reverse complement.
CTTATCAAGAGTGCCCTGGTAAGAAAACTTGATTGAGTGTTCTCCTGTGTTCAGTGTCAGGAGGAGGTAGCTGAGAAGGTCCACGAGGCAAGGTACGGTGGACACCGGGGCTGGGATTAAACATCTTCACAGATGTGAGCTCCAGTTAGAGAGCTACCTCTTTGTCACCTGAATGGCCAACGAGCTGGGATGTGGAGACAGTTTGTAATAATGATCCTCTGGGATCCTCTGGGTTCGTCTGGGGCTTTATAATCCCACCGTCCCAGCCTCTCCCAGTCTCACCTGCAGAAGGCCCTACAGGCCTACCTCACCTGCAGCAGTACCAGGCCCTGTGACAGAGGGGCCCTCGGGGGCCCTGGGCTCCACCATGACATCCCCCCTCTGGGTGGCAAATTGCATGTGAAAACCGCGCCTTGGGGAGGACCACCGGCATTAGAGTCAGACACTGAAGTAAGCCACAAGCATGTGCTGCACCCCCTGAAGCAAGTGTTACTTTATTTGTATCTAATTAGTGATTAAACAAAAGTGACTCCCTGCTGGTGTCCTCCCTCCTAAACACGGTGACAATGACAGCCCAACCCGGCAACCGCGAAGCCTGGGCCTACCGGGTTCTCAGCCCCACACCTCACTGCCAGCTGCCTTGCCCAGGCCCAGGGCCCGGCTGGCTCTCAGCACCGAGCTCAGGGTCCCTATGCAGGGGACCCCACCGTGAGTCCCCTGTTGGTTCAGGGCATGTTTACCGAGCACTTGCTATGTGCTGAGCACGCTGCATGGCCCTGGTCCCTGGGAACCCATCACTGACGGGGCCGACAGAGGTGACAACACAATCACACGTACAACATGATGAGTGGGCCCAGCACGCTGGGGGGGCCCGGGGGAGGGCAGGGCCCAGCTCTGGGAGCTGGCTCTCTGCCAGGTTCTTCTGGGCCCCATTCCCGGCCTTGAGAGCTTCCCAGAACCCTAGTCCTCTAGACCCAGGCTCCTCTCTGATCTCCAGCACAGAGCTAGGCAGGGCCACGAGGCCACCACATGCAGACTTTCCCAGAGCCAGCACCTGCCTGGGCCTCTGAAGAGGACACGCTCCCTCCGCAGTCAGTGGGACCTCCCCCTCCATGCTGGGCCCCGGCTGGTGAATGAATACCGACCTGTCTCCAGCAGATGAAGGGGGTCTTCTGTCCAGCACAGCCCCCGGCCTTCCCAGCAGGCATGCTGCACACCGAACGAGCTTGCTTGGCTCCCTCTGGCTGAAGTTTGCCTTCACCCAGCGGTGCGCAGTTCACAGCGATTCGGCCCGGGCTCAGATCTGCACATCCTCTGAGCTGTGTGTGCGTTGAGCTGATACTTCCCATGTTGGAGTGGCTGCAGGTGACACATTCCTGTCCTCAGAGATCCTGTGGGCTCCTGCCTTAGGAAGTACAGACACGCCTCACTTTACAGGTGTTGCATTTTTTACAAACTGAGGGCAAGGCCCTCCTCCGCAAATGAGATTACGACTTGCTTTGTTGAGGCGGTCTGGGACTGAACCTGCAGTATCTCCAAAGGGTGCCTGTCACGGGATATTCACAACTGTCCCAGCTCTTGGGGTTTGTACATAGAGGGGCCTCGGCTCTCGGTGCTCAGAGAGTGAGGATGATGGGGGCCCCGAAGCACACAGGGAGGAGAGGCAGTGCTGGCAAGGGTCCGTCACGTTCACTGGCGACCCCACTCACTCACCTCACCCAGCTTCCTTCCTGCCAGACATCTAGATCGTTCTACTTGGTACCCTGTGTAAGTGCTCTTCAGAGAAACAACCAACAGGAGATCTGTCTGTCTACCTCTCCATACAGAGATTTGTCACAAGGGGCTGACTCATGGGATTGCGGAGTCCCACAGTCTGCCATCAGCGGGCTGGGGACCCAGGAAAGACAATGGTGTAAGTCCCAGTCCAAGGACAAAGGACCCATGTCCCAGCTCTAACACAGTCTCTCTCACACACACACACACACACACAGAATTCTTTCTTCTTCAACCTTTACTCACAATCTACGAAGATTGGATGGGGCCCCCCAACATCAGGGAGGGCGATCCGCTTTGTTCAGTCTGTCTGTTGGAAGGTTTATCTCATCCAGCAACACCCTCACAGACACATGAGAATAACTTCAACCAAATATCTGGGCACCTGGTGGCTACTCAAGTTGATGCATAGAATTAGCTGTCACCATGACATGTCTCTCCCGCTTTCTCGACCCATTGCATCATCTCTGGGCCACAACTTGCTTCTTCCCATTGATCTCCCTCCCAAAGGCTGCAAGCCTTTTGTTGGTGTAGGTTTTTGCCTTCAATTTGTTAAAAAAAAAAAAAAATGCAACATCTGTGCAGCACAATAAAGCAACGCCCAGTCAAACAAGGTACGCCTGTACGTGCCCGTACCTCCTGTTCTTCCAAGAGGGAACGCCCTGTTTTTCAGATTCCCTGGACACAGCCCTCGACCCCCACGGCTGTCTCGTCTCCAGCCCCACTGAGTTCGTTCTCAGACCTGCTCTCAAGAGTGCAGACCCCACCCCAGCCTCCCCACCTGCCGCTGCCCAGAGCCTGTTCGCAGCTTGGTTAACACCAGACAGGCGTGCGGGGTGCCGGGGCTACGTGGCAGCCTTTCCCTGTGGCAGAATGGGGTGGCCCAGGCACAAGGAGACGTTGGGCTGTCCCACCACTAAGGAGGGACTTTGTTCAGCCTGGAGAGGGATGCTGGGCCCATGGACCTGGATTCTCGGGGTCAGTGACTTCCTGGAGCCCCTGCCGGACTTGCTTACAGGTTGAACGAGGTCAAGGGTTCACCTGCAGGGATATGGGAAATCACTGCCATAGAATAGTGCCTTAACCAAGCATTTTGAATGTTTACTTAATCCACACAACTATGCTAAGAGGTAGGCACTGTCATCATTCCTGTTTTATAGGAGAAGAAGTGGGGTCACTCAGAGCTGAATTGTCCTGGAGTCATGGAGCCTGGCACGGCAGCTGTGATGGTGGCCCAGGCAGGCCGGCTGCCCAGCTGCACGTTCAGCCTCCTCCCCAGAGCCCCACAGTCTCGGGACAAGGGCCACCACCTTCCTTGCGGAGGGGGTGCAGGTGTGGACTGCCCCAAACACGCAGCCCATGTCCCGCGCTTGCATTTCCCACCCGACACTTGTAAAACCGGGGTAACAAACACACGTCCACGTGAAGCCCCCTGCACAGTAGGCTCCATCCCTCCCCGTCTGACTCAGTGGCCCCGGGGAGAGGCCTCAGATAGCAGCCTCGGGGGACACTGGCCCACCAGTGGGGAGCCTGCTGTGCAGGGGTGTCACAGAACCTTCCCCTCGGGCAGAAACAGCCCCATGAGGCCCCACGGACTTCAACAGGTCACGGCTGCATCAGGAGGTCAACGACAGTAAATGAGTCGTTCACTTATTCGATACACATGGGCCAACTGCCCACTGGACTTGGGCTTGCCCGTGGCCACGGGGCACATCTCTAACAAGGACCCCAGACAGTCACAGGTCACCCCTTCTCAGAAAGCCCCCCACCTGCTCTGACAGAGCCAGTGTGGGAAGGGCGGATTCCCCTTGGGGCCCTGGCCGGTCTGGGAGGAAAGGTCTGTTAGGTGCCTGGTAGACCTGCACCCGAGGGTGTAGGGTGGGGTGGGGGTGGGGAAGATGTTGCTGAGGTTCCATGAACCCCTTTGCTTCCTGTGGCTCATGCAGACCATGTATTTGTTCCTGGGCCACCGAGGAAGCCCGCTGCTTCCGTCTCCCTCCCTCCAGTACCCTGCCTGGGCTTCCCGACACAACTCAGTGACACTCACATCCTGGAAAGCAGGGCTGTCCTCCCCTCCCCACCAGTGACCCCCCCAACCCCCTGCCCGGCATTCGGGATGGCTGGGCACCAGACAGGGTCCTGGGTAGGAGTGGGAACCCAAAGAGAATAATAATTGCAAGTCCTCCTAATACAAACCCTAATGCCGCACTTGTACTGAGGGGTTTTGCTGTCCTTGGAGGCGGGTGAGTGCTTC
>PVKU01004502.1:0-145413 GCA_004027475.1 Anoura caudifer | reverse complement strand
AACCGCTAATTCTTGCTGTTATCAATCTTGCCAAGCTGATTTTTCTGGTCTTGAAGACTGTAGTGGCCGAGGGGTGACCGTATTGTTTTTTATTTTTTTTATTTTTCCCTTGTTCAGCATTCAGTTTTCTCTGGCCTACTGTCCTCAGAGGTGTCCCTAGATTCTCTGCCCAGGGACCCAGGCGCGAACTGTGGTTGTGCGCCCACAAGTCCCGATGTTCCCTGAGTCTTCCTTGCACAGGTTCCAACTGTCCCACGAACACGGTTCAACCCCTATGGTGCCCAGCGACTGTGCACCCTGTTGCACCGGGTCTCCCTAGGCGCGCTGATGCACCGATCCCCTAGCAGCTGTTTACAATGTCGCACGGGCGCAGACCAAGGTGCTCGCTCCAGCTCCCGCGTTAGTTCCTCCCGGGGCTATGAGGTCTTAATTCCTGTCTGTGAGAATTCAAGCGACCAGGTTTATGCTGGCCTGGCGAGCCCCTGCTTGGCTGACCAGGGAGCGGATGTTCCTGCTCCCTCCCCTGCGTCTTTTGGCCAGCCCTGGCCTGGTTTCTTGGCCCCCGCCCTGGTCTCCGCACGGCCGGAGTACTCTCCTTACTGTCCGGTTTTTCAACGTCCACTGTAGTTTTCGATAATCTGTTTTCAAATATGCTGTGTTTCTGGTGTCTGTTTGCTGTGCTGCATTGAAAAATGTCCCGGTTTAAGACCTATGTGTGGGAGGCAGAGATGTACGTCCTCTTACCATGCCGCCATCTTCTCTCCTCTCATGCTCCCTTTCTTAAGAAACTGTTAGATGATACACTGTGAAGAGGAGGAAAACTGTGGTTCAGGAAGGAGCTACAGGAAGGTTGTCAACAGTACCCCAAGACAGCAGATACTGAGTTGGCCTAAGAGCGACAGAGAGCAATCTGAGCAGGCTGAAGGACATCCCTCAAGGGGCAGATGCAGGAAAGAATGGACAATGAACCTTTTTTGATGAACTTTCTGAACTTATCTTCAAATAGCAAACATTTAAAAAGGAACAATTAAAATATTTATGTCTCTATTCCTACTTATATCATTCTATACCAATAACACCCAAAATAGTATGATGAAAGGAAATGAAATAGAACACCAAGATCCCATCTTTGGGATAACGAGAATAATGAGAGGATAGGACATTTGAAAGGGGTGTGTGGTCAGCTTTTATCTCTCGCTCATCCTGCTGGGTTGAAAGGAGTGCTAAATGCAGAATTGCACCTGGTACTCAGTTTCTCAATATGCACTTCAATACCATGGCTCTATGTTTTGCTAGCATACCAAGACTTTCCTAGTCCTGCTGTAAAACTGCAGCTACCACTATGTTTCAATATATTTTTCCTCAGTATATTTCCCAAGTACAGGTTGGTCTCTTCTGAAACAGGCAAGAAATGCTTGGGAGTTCAGCAGTCATGTTGCTTCCATGGCATGTGCAATGATTTAGATCCACGCCCTACTATCCAATTTCAGGAAATAATTTAAATATAAATTCTGCTGCTGGTTTTGCCAGTTGCTCCTTTGTTCTTGTTGTCATACTGTAAATATTTTGTGTTGGAGCTAAAAATCTTGCTTCCATCTTGAAGACTTTTTTCCTCTTATCCAGGACAAAGCAGTAATCTTGTACCAGGGGTGCCCACCCTTTTGGTGTCTGCACCACACTGAAAGAAGAGTTGTCTTGGACCACACATTAAATACACTGAGACACATAATCACAAAAATATCTCATAATGTTTGAGGTAAATTTACAATTTTGTGTTGGGCTGCATTCACAGCCATACTGGGTGGCATGCAGCCTGTGGGATGCAGGTTGGACAACCCCTGTACATAAACAATGAAGAGAAGGTGAGATTCAAATACATGCCTTGGTGTAATTGAAGTTGAATGATTGAATTATCTCACTTTTTTATATTTATTTGTTTTTAGAGAGTGGGGGGGAGCAGAAAGAGGGGGAGAGAAACATCAATGTGCAAGAGATACATCAATTGATTGGTTACCTCTCTCATGCCCCCAACTGGGGACCGGGCCTGCAGCCCAGTCATGTGCCTGAAATGGGGATTGAACCAGCAACCTTTTGGTTCACAGGACAGCACTCAGTCCACTGAGCCACACCAGCCAGGGCAGAATTATTTCACTTTTTAGTCAACTGATTTGCTAACCAAAATATGAAGAATTTTCAACTCTAAATGTAACAGATAAAGAGATAAGATGTGTTACTTTATAATTTTAACAGAATTTATTATTTTTTCTGACTATATATTTCATACACATGTTAAAATCATTAAAATATGAATGACAACTGAAAAATGTAGAAGAAATAAAAAAATTAGAAATTCGTCATTTGGCAACCATTATAGAAATATTTGATTCAGACCAGGAAATGTCAGTAGATGTTAACACTAGTGAAAAATTCTGATGAAAAACATAATATTTTTATATTACATATTTCTAAATATATCAAAATATTACTCTATAAGACATTTGTAAATAAAAAAGGAAAAATAGCAACTTTATAATGGAGAAAACTGGCAGATGCTTTCTTCACTAAATAATTACAGTTGAAGTTACCAGAAATGGAAAAAATTGACATCATGTAACTTCTAACATCTGACTGAAAAGTACACAATTTTACTTAATATAAAATTAATTTTATATTCTTTTGTTATTCCTTAATATATTTTAATGGAATGCATAATGTTCTCATAGAAAGATACACTGTAAAAAACTTTGTTCTTGATTCATAAGTGAATACAATTTTTATTAATTGATTGTAATGTATTAAATATAAATAGTGTTTATTAATTGTATTTATTTTTTGCTTTGCCCCTTTTAGTATCTTGGTTATTTTTCTTTAAAAATATTAGTGATTTATAAATTAATTTCTATAAATTATTTTTAGATAAAGCTATCGATCAAATTTTTTGCAAATAAACAACCTGTGTACTTATGGAGTTGTGCCTGCTTTTAATTTGTCTGTTGTGTGTGTGTGTGCTAGACAGGCTATTTAACTGACTGAGTGAATAATCACAAGTTCCTTTATTTGTATTCAATTGGAAAATATGTATGAATATACAAATAGTGACTTTATACTTTGGGATAGGCAAATCTACTGGTTATAAGCCCAGTGGTCTTCTTTAGTTATCTGAAAGCCAGTGAGGAAGGAGACTGATTAGTTTCATCTTAGAGGCTCATTTCCTAGGCCAAGATAACAAAACAAATAAACAATAAAGAAAAAACAATCTACTAAACAAACACACGATAACAACAATAAACCTTTCCACCACAACCTACAACTCTCGGTTTCTCTGAGGGTTTATTTTGTTTGTTTGTTTTTTGTTTTTGAGCAGGGGGTATCTCTTCTCTGCATGTGTATTTTGTTTTATTTATTTTTTCATGTATTTTTCAACTTAGCTTAGCTTGGCTTTTATATGTCTGTGGAAGCTCTTGGAAGTTGTACATCCTCTCTGGTTTGTACACATATGTGTTCCTAGTACCTAGCACACCTTGGGCACTTAATGCCAAATGATTGACTCAATTAATAACAGGCACACTGGACTCTCAATAATGAAGACATCTGGGAGAGAGAATTTGAAAAGAAAGAGGAACTAAAGAGCGAAACAGAAAGGTGACAAAGAGAATCTTGACAATTTTGCCTAAAGCCAACTCTACTCTCAAGTTGTAACAAGATTTTCTTTCACTGCCCAAATGCCTAGGATTCTATTTCTAATATTTTTGTTTTGTGCAAACAGTTTCCACTTGGGAGAGAGAGGAAATTCTCTTGAATAACAATGAAGAGATTTTAAGATAGTTTGTCTCAGGCTTTTCTCTGTAATTTATTTACTATCCCATGGGATCATCCTTATAGATTATTCCACCTCTCTCCTCTGTTCTTTTTATAATGTGTCTTTTGTCAAAAATACAGTTTTACAAACTTCACAGATTTCCATCTCAATCAATTTATTTTTGTAAAACTTTAGTGTACGCACAGATTTTATCAACAGCTACAGGGTGGGCATCTGTTATCCAGCACATAGAAAAGACAATGCCCAGTCTCAGAAGTAACCTTGGTTTGGACTCACCGCAGTTGGGAACCCGGGAAGAAAACAAAGCAGTGGCCTAGGAATCAAATCTCTCAGCACCCTCCTTGGAAAGAGAATGCCCCCTTATTTAGAAAAATAACTGTATTGGCATTTATGATAACCCAAGAGGCAGCCTCTGTTTTGTACAATCAAACATGTTCTGAATAAGAGCAGCTAAATCGCTCTGAGTCTTAAAAGGAGAAGAGTTTTCAATAGAGGCTGGGACGTGTGAATGACATGTCTTCAAGTACTAGTGACAAAGAAGAGAATTCTATCAAGCCTGAAGACTTAGTGTTCAAAGGAAAGAGGAAAAGGAAGTGACATGAGAACATCATATGTAACATTCACTGTTTACTGTGTTCCAGACATTTTTCTGATCACTCTGAATGCATCGCTAATTTAGCCCCTGAAGAATCTTACTGGGTAGGTACTATTGTTTCTGTTTTACAGATAAGAAAACAGGCACACAGAGCTTAAAAAATTAACCACAATTACACAGCTGTAAATAGCATCTTACAGAGTCAAACAAAGTCTGACCCTGGAGACTTGTCTTTAAATCATGGCACTCTATTGTTCTGAGTCATCAACAATAATCTTCAGGAGAATTAATTCTCCCATTGTTCATGGGATGATGACTCTAGTTACTTTATTTTGTTTTTAAAGCAATGTGGAGTTCCAAATGTCTGGGAGGCTTGGGACCATCCAAAAAGTATATAATTGAAATATATGTACAATTATCTATTTTTTAGTGTTAATTAATTGGTACCCCGGACTATTCTGAAAGCTCTGTCCGATTCTAAAATGTAGTCACTGTGAACCAAATACAGAGACATTCAGTTATTTATTTTCCAATCTTTAATATGGGTAAAAGCTGAGTGAAGAATTTATAGGATTTCTGTTACCTTATTAGATGACTCTAATGCCAACTCTTAAAAAGCATCTTAGGGGAAACCCCAGTAACTCTAGAAGACAGTAAATTATGCTGGAATGAGTAGCAGACTGGGAGTTAGGTTCTATGTGTGACTTGGGTCTCCTACTGATGTTCAACTAATATTCATATAGGAAATTGCCTGCTTGCTGTATTTTTGGAGGTCCTACAGGTAACCAAACTTCATAAAATATAAATGTCCACCAACCCCTTATGCCCTTGCTTTTAAATATACTTCTTTTTTATATGTTGTATTCAGTTCAAAGTACCTACCACCTTCTATTTAGTCACCCAAATGAAAATCTTGAAACTTATCAACAATATCTCTATATTTCTTCAATGTGACATGTCATCTTCATTTTTATTCTCATTGCTTTTATTCTATGCCTGCATGACTGCACCAGGCTCTTAATCAGACATAGTGACTCCAGGCTAGCCCTTCTCAAATCTGACCTGCATTACACACTGCCATACCATCTCTTCCACTTACTGAAAAAACAGATATGGCCTGTCCACTTCTATGTTAAAAAATATCCAGTGGTTGCCATTGCTGAGTCTAAGCAAGTTACCGTGGTATCTGAAACCCTCCCTATTCAGGCCTTTGCAGTCTGCACAGCTCCAGTCCTCTCTTTGTGTCCTGTTCTAACACATCAGACTGTTTCCATTCCTTACACTCTATGTGCTTTCTTTCTCAAGCTTGACTGTGCTGGGATGAGATCTTCCTTCTTTCCTCCTGGCTAAATTCTACTATTCCTTCTTTCTGTTTCTATAGCATGCTGCAAATTTTACCTTCATATCTCATCTTGAAGAAGTTTCTGAATTCATTCCGTCTCTATGATGGATGATAAACTGTTCAAGGCCAGGGACATCATCCTAGCTGCCTTTTCAGCCACACTGTACACTTCAGTCTAACACAGGGTAAGTACTCAAACATTGTCATGGATAATCAAACTGAAATGGTCATAAATGAGGTAATTTACTTCCCAGGTCTCATCCAACTTAAGAAAAAAATGAATACCATTATATATTGCAGGTAATATCCTGCTTGGAATCATAAGTAATATGCCATTTTCAAAATCCTCTTTGAATAAGTGTACATGTTTGAATGTTCAATTAATAAGATGTATTTGGTACTTTTACCCAATCTTGTTAAGTCTTACAAATCACAATCTCTATCTCATATGTGTTTACATTTACTTAGTGATGTCAAATTTCTCCTTGTATTTGGCCTTTGAAAAATTTTATAGAAAACTTTCAAATCAAATAATAGTAATGAAAAAGTTAAATAAATATTTTAAATATGCAACACTGGTATATCATTGGAGATTTTAAAATACAGTAATACCCATTTAAAGCTATATTAGAAACCTGTTATACTCAAAATATATATTATTATGAGATTACAGATTTTGGAATAAAACTTATTAGGTTAAAATATAGAACCTGCCACTCATTGAGTTGACTTATGCAAGTTAAAACATAAAAAAGAAAAATTATTCTTATTTTTAACTTTATTTTTATTTTTAAGATTTTATTTGTTTATTTTTAGAGGGGGGTAGGGAGGGAGAAAGAGAGGGAGAGAAACATCAGTGTGTGGTTGTCTCTCGCCTGCCCCCTACTGGGAGCCTGGCCTGCAACCCAGGCACATGCCCTACACTGGGAATTGAACTGGTGACCCTTTGGTTCTCAGGCTGGCAAGCAATCCACTGAGCCACAGCAGCCAGGGCTATATTACAGATGTCCCCATTCCCCCAACCCCTTGCCTATATCCACCTAACCCCCACCCCTCCTTCCCTTGGGCCATCACCACACTGTTGTCTGTGTCTATGGGTCATTCATACATGTTCTTTGGCTAATCTCTTTACCTTCTTTCATTCAGTCCCCCTCTTCCCTTCCCTTCTGATAGCTGTCTGTCTGTTCTATTTATGCATGCCTCTGTTTCTATTTTATTTGAATTGGGGCCAGTAATACCTCTCTTTGAAGACTATATTAAGTTTTGGAGATGACTTTTAGAAGCTCTACTATAATGTTAATGTTGATAATGATGCTGGTGATGCTGGCTGTGATGATGATGGTGGTGGTGATGGTGGTGGTGACAGTAGTGGTTGTGATGCACCTGCTAGTCCTTCCTGCCTTTGTGCCTTTGCATGGGTTTACCTCTGTTAGAAGTCTCCTTATTCCAAGTGTTATCACTCTTTCATCCATCCTCCTTCACCTAGCTAAGTCTTACTTTATCTTTAGGTTTTAGTCTAATGCCATCTTCTCAGGAAAGCAGCCCCTGATTTCTCAGAGTAGACAAAGTACTTTGTTATGTCTCTTGAAAGAACCTGTTCTCTATTTTCATTGTTTTTTACAACTATAGTAAATTTATTTTTTATAAAACATTATTGTAAAGCCTTTCCCCACTTTAGTGTGGTCTAGCATGCTGAATTTTATTCTTCTATCCTCACAGTTTAGCCCTGTGTTAATTCCAGTCCCTCAAAAAATATTTTTGAATGAGTAAAATGATGACAAAAATGACAATAACTATCCAATTCATATCATTGCAAAAGGAAAACAGGGTCTCTTGGACCCAGCTCAAGGAGTCGAAACAAGTGACTATTTTTGTCTGCAGTGAAAAGCATTCCCAAAGTGAGAACCATTTTAAATAAGAGAGGTAATTTTATAAAATCTATATAAATAGAATCTCAGGTGAATATATCTATCTGCCATCTATCTAAGTAGATAGATGATAGATAGATAGATAATATAGATACATATATATATGTATGTATGTATGTTTCTAAAGGTATATTGTAGAAAAAGAAAGAAAAGAAAAAAACCTGAATATTAGAGGATTAATGAAGAATTATAAAGAAGCTCTCCTGATTATTTTCTTTTTCTTTTTTTTTTTTTTTTGGTTTTCTCTATAGGAGGAAAGATCTATAGATAATAAAGGTGGCTGAAGTGCAGTGGGTCATTGCTGGACATCAGTGAATCCCTTTATGCTTTACTGCTGTCTCAGGCCACAGTTGCTGTGCAGGACACGAAAGGTCCATAAAGATGACATGTTTGCTCGGCAGCTCCCTGTTGGGGCTTCGATGTATTACCTGGATCTAATTATCTCATCTCCAGCTGACAGAGGGTTTTCCATGGAATGTTTCCATCACTACTGCCTTAGCCCAGCTTCGAGGGAGCTGTCTAAAATCTTGATATATTTTTAGATCCCCTGCTCATTGGATGAACAAGCTGAAGCAAATATGTATTGACCTCAAAGCATTTATAAACTGTAGAACATTATATTCTCATCAGAGCCATAGGGACAGTAAACTATAGTTTCTCTGCTGTGAAACATGGTTTTGCTTATGCACTGTGTTACTGGGATTGTACCTAAACAATAATACATCATTTGTGGCATATGTCGCCTTCTTTATTGAAAGGCAAAACAAAGAGTTGAGGACAAAAATCATTACTTCTTTAGCAATTTTTCACAAAATGCTTTTCTTTTGTACTTGACACACAGATGGGACATTATACTGCAAGGGAAATGATGTATGGCAGTGTGACAAATTTCATTTCCTTTCTAAAACCAGAATCAGAAGGATGCACAAATTTTGGAAAGTTGTATTTTCTTAAAAAATCAAATAAGATTTTAAAAAAGAGTTGGGAAAGCATTTGTATGCTTTAATTGAGTTGTTGGATATTGATCAAAGTGCTTAAATGAAAATATTAGTAACAATAAATTGCCTTGTGCAAGAGCTTTTGTATCATCTTGGAAATGATCACCCATGACTGAGGTTGGAATTAAGAAAGTGTAATGCAGCCCAGTAGGATTTGGACAAGCAAGGGAAAGGAATCCGGAATCAGCTCTCTTGGGCCCAAGGAAAGTTTTATACATGAACTTTCTGAATGGTAGAAGAAATAAGGCAGCTGCTTTCAGATCTTGCTTCCCCTTCTCTATTCTTCCTTTTTCCCCCTTCACTTCATCCTAAATGCAGTGTTTCTCAAAGCTCATCCCCTCACTACCTGCTTCCAAGTTACTGACATGCTTCCTACAAATGAGAGATTCCAGCACCATTGCTGTACTTCTGAATCAGGGTATGTATAGAGTTGGGGCAGAGGATCTGCATGGTTCATATATCCACAAATGATTTTTCTGCCCTTCTCAGCCTGTGAGTCACTGCCACACCTATGCTGCTGTGAGGAGAAATTATGATTAACACTGACAAAGGGCTGAACTTACTTCTCTGACTTCTTCTCTCTCAGGATCCTTTTCATTCAGTGTCCTACTATGTGACTTTTAAAAGTGTTCATAACTGCACAGGTTCTCCAATAACCTACTTCGGTTCAACATCATTTCACTGTAACGTTGATGAGATGCTCTAAGAATTTTAACTCTTCTTTATATCAATCAGCCTTGACAAAATTGTGGTTTCATTATATACTTTCTCCCACCTTGCCAAGAACCTACTGATGATAAGTGAAGACTTCCGGTATAATTTAGTGCCACTCCTTTAGATAAGATGTTTGCATTACATCAGAATCTTTTTGTTTCTTATCTCAAAATTTCATAAGTTGTTTTAGGCATTTATTTATTTAAATTAATGAATCAATGGTTCAGCTAGATTTAAAGAAATGCTAGGTTAAATTTAGTGAAATATCTTGACTATATGACTTGTCAGGCCCTTTAATATAGGCATGTCCTCTGGGAATCTTCAAATAAAAGTTTCTTAAATATACTTGACAGGAAACTACTTTGTATGAAAGAATTTCTGGAGATTTCTGTTTCAAAAAGGAACTTTGGAAAATACTGCCTAATTCAGATGGCATATTAAAATGTAAATGGGAATTCTGGAGGAAATGGGACAGCTAGGTTGTAGCAGAGGAGATATTTGATGACTCCTAAATGTGAACACTTATGTTACTGTTTATTATGCTTATAGAGAGTCCTGCTTTTATGGGGAGAAAATTATATGATACTGAGAAAAGAATACATATGTCTTAGTCTGTTTGGGTTGTTACAAACATTTTACAGACTGGGTAGTGTACAAATGACAGAAAATTACTTCTCATAGTCCTGTGGGCTGCAAACTCCAGGATGAAGGCACTGGAAGATCTGGTGTCTGAGAAGAGCCTACTATCTTGATCATAAATAGCTGTCTTCATGTAGTGGAAGGCACTAGGGAGCAATTGGGGCTCCTTTTATAAAGGCACTAATTTTATTCAGAAAGTCTTCACCCTCCTGACCTCAACACCTGCCAAAGTCCCACATCTAAACACATTGGGGGTTAAGGTTCAACATATGACTGTGTAGGGGTCACAACTATTCAGTTTACAGCAACATTTTAGAGAATTTAATATTGACACCAAGTTGGTTCACACCATGAGAAAATATTTCCAAGTCAATGTTGTATTTGTTTAAAAAAATAAAATTGCTACATTTACCTAAGTATACATGCATGATATATAAAATAATGTAATTTTCCTTTTATTTTTTAAACTTTTCATCAATTACTTCAATCATGAAAAAGTCAATGAAGTTTGTAAATATTAATGTAAACACTGGGTAGCAGTGTGTTTTCTTTTATTTCTGGGATGCTTCTGTAAATTTTGGGTCTACTTTAATCTTGGTAGTTTTCTGACCATCTTAGGGTCATCACATACTGTTTTGAGATTTCTGATGATAACGATGGGACTTTCCCCTAACCATTACAAACTCATATGCAAAGCCATCCCTGCTATAGTCTCTAGGGCTCCGTGCATCATCTGAAGACTACTCCAGAAGTTGTAAAGGCATCTTCACAAAGGATCTTTGGGCCAGTGTCTCCCTTGGGAAGATAGATTCTCCCTTGGGAAGATGGATTGTCCTATAACTTGCCAAAGTGCATAGACTTTCTGCTAGATATCTTACTTCTTCCCCCTTTGTGTAGTTTCTGGTAACTGCAGACCAGAATCTGTATCTGTAATGGTTTAATTACGACTGACTAAAACCCCAAGGCAATTTTGTTAGCCTTTTATGTTAGAAAACATAGCACTACTTTTTTTCACTTATCTATATATTCTGGGTAGTTAGTGTCCATAGTTAGAGACTCACCCACTGTGGTCATAAACAATGAAAGCATTTTGCAACAATCGGTACAGAGAAAATATTTTCCCAAACTGTCAAAAAATGCATGAAATTAGCTATAGACACTACAAAATGTAAGTTATATTCTACTTGTGCTACAACAAAAAATTGTAAATATTTCTTCAAAATTAAAGTTGCTATAACTGCATAAAATCATCTGTGCATCAATTCCCAAAACATTTGTTTAGTACACTTTTTTAGAGCGGTTTTAGATTTACAAAAAAAAATTGAGCCATAAGTACAGAGTTTTCATATATTCCCTACCCCTACACATCTACAGCCTCCTCCATTATCAACATCCCACACCAGAGTTGTACATTATTATCATCAATGAATAGACATTGACACACCATTGTCACCCAAAGCAGTGTTGTGTATTCCATGAATTTTGACAAAGGTATAATCACATATATTCACCAATACAGTATCATGTATGTCAGTTTTACTGCCTTCAGAATTTTCTGTGCTCTATCAAGTCATTCACCTTTTCACCTAACCTCTGGTAATTACTGATTTTTTACTATGTTCATAGTTTTGCCTTTTCCAGAGTGTAGTATAGTTGGAATCATACAGTATGTAGCCTTTCAAATTGGTTTCTTTCACTTAGTAATAGAATTTAAGTTTCTTGCATGTCTTTCCACAGCTTTATAGTTCATTTATTTGTAGTTATGAATAATATTCCATTGTGTGAATATACCACATATCATTTATCCATTCACCAGTATAGATCTTGCTTCCAATTTTTAGCAAATATGAATAAACCTTTCATAAGTATTTGTGTGCAGGTTTTGTGTGGATATAAGTTTTCAGTTTCTTTGAGGAAATGCCAAGGAGGTTGAATGTTGGATTATATGGTAAGATTTTTTAAAGATTTTATTTATTTATCTTTAGAGAGGAAAGGAAGGAGAGAGGGAAAGAAATATCAATGTGTGGTTGTCTCTCATGCATTCCCTGCCGGGAACTGTCCTGCAACCCAGACATGTGCCCTGACTGGGAATCGAACTGTGATCCTTTGATTTGCAGGCCTGCGCTCAATCCACTGAGCTACACCAGCCAGGGCAGATTATGTTTTGTTTAGTAAGAAATTGCCAAATTGTCTTCTGATGAGACTATACCATTTTGAATTCTCATCAGCAATACATGAGAGTCCCTGTTCCTCCACACCCGTGCTAGCATTTGGTATTTCAATGTTTTTTAAATTTTATTTTATTTTTATTTCAGAGAGAGGGGAGGGGAAAGAGAAAGAGAGGGAGAGAAACATTGATGTGTGAGAGAGACATTGACTGGCTGCCTTCTGCAACTGCACTGACTAGGAATGGAGCCTGCAACCCAGGTGTGTGCCCTGACTGGGAACTGAACTGGGCAATGCCTACACAACTGAGCTGCACTGGCCAAAAGTGGTATTCAGTGTTTTGAATTTGAACCATTCTAATAGGTATATAGTGCTATCTCGTTGTTGTTTAATTTGCAATTCCATAATAACATAAGATGTTAAGTATCTTTTGTATGCTTATTTACTATCTGTGTGTTTTCTTTGGTGAGTTGACTATTCAAATCTTCTGACCATTTTTAAGTCAGGTTGTTATTTTTCATTGTTGATTTTTAAGAGTTCCTATAAATTTTACATAACATTCTTTTATTAGATATATCTTTTGCAAATTTTCTCCTGGTCTGTGCTTAGACATTTTCTTGATCTCCTAACATTTTAATCATGTTACACTAATGGCAATAGAGTATTTGTAGTAATGTCTTTGCATTTCTTGATGGAGTTTGATGCACAAAGGAGGTAATGTTCTTTTTTAGTACTTCAACATTATTTGAAAGGGAAGATTTATATATTTTTAATGAATGAAAACCAGAAATACTGATTCTAATTTTCTCTAATGCATTTCAGAAAAAAGGAAACTAAAATATTAAATAATTTGAAGAATATATCCAAAGTAACTTACAGGGACTCTATTTCTTCCTGGACTGAAAGTGTGTGTGTGTGTGTGTGTGTGTGTGTGTGTGTATGTGTGTGTGAGCACACTGCATAGACTGCAGGGCATTCTGAAACACATGTCAGGTCTGCATATCATCATCAGTCCCTTTTGTGTTGTTACCTAATGTAAGTGGGGTCTGGCTGCCTGCCATCATCACAAAACAAATTCTAGGGACATGAGCTGGTATGAAAGGAAAGGGGTTTTTATTCAAATGCTCAATGATCTAGGAGGATGGGGGACTCCCTTTCTGCAGACTCATCAGGCTCATCTTTTCTGCAAAACACAGACAAAATCAGGGGTGTCCAACATTTTGACATCTCTGGGCCACACTAGAAATAGAAGAGTTATTTTGGCCATACATTAAATACATTGGGACACTTAATCACACACACACACACACACACACACACACACACACACACACACAATCTGTAAATGTTTTAAGTAGATTTACAGTTTTGTGTTGGACTGCATTCATAGCCATACTGGGCCACATGTGGCCTGTGGACTGTGGGATGGACTCCCCTGGACAAAACCCAGCTGTTCCTAGGAAGATGAAAACCAAAGACAGCACCCAGAATTCCTGCTCCATTTTAAAGTACTGTTCTTTCAAGCCTAAAGTGGCTAAGTGGGCTACTGTCTGGCTTTGGGCTCCCTCCTAGAGGCTGTGTGTGGTGCTGGCTCCAGAATTGGCCATGCAGCTTTTAGCAGCAAGGTCCCATGCTTCTGAGCAGTGCAGCCCATGAAAGCACTGGCAAGGGAATCACTAGGTTGGCAAGAGTGAGACTCCCTTCTGGAGGCCATGGAATCATGCAATGCATGGAGTGGGCAAACCGGTACAGCGGTCCAACTCTAGGTCCCAAGCAGCAGTCACAAGCCCCAGAGTTTTGTTTCCCTGGGTCTATATTAGTTTAATGTGTGGGACGGACTGGGCGCTTTTTCAGAATGCCCAATTTCCTCCCATGCATTCCAGCAGGGTTCAACCCCAACCAATTGTTCTTTTCCTCAGGCTAGGCTGGCACGTTTCTTCCATATGGACCTCCCCTTGCTGCCATTCTGACCTCTGTGGTGCATATGCCTGCCTTCCCCTTGGTCCCACAGCGAGTCAGGTACTGGGAGTGGGTAGGAGGGCTTTTCCCCCTATCCAATTATCTTGCTAGCCTTGCACATGCTCAGTGCAATACTTCCTCCTGCTGCTATCTTGCCCAGGGGTAGGGGATGTGCTGCCAGGAGCAGGGTGCTCATCTCCTCAGGCTGGGTGGAGCATTCACAAGGCAGGAGCTGGTTATTGGGACACCATAGCCCACCGTGCCTCCAGCATTTCAGGATCTTCTCTGGTGGGTCCTCCTGCTCCCTGCCCTCTGCCTGCTCCCAGTGGTCTGGCCAGGTTATTGGTATCAGTGTGACTTAGTCTGCCTTGAAACATGAGATTATATTCCCAAGTACACCACTTACCAAGGTTTATTGCTTTTGGACTAAATGTGATTACATTTCATCTTTTCTTCTCTTAATTTTTGAACAAAGTAACTGTAATATAGATGATGCACGTGGAAGAAATTATGCTAGAAGTTTTGTGGCTCATGATTTTTCTTCATATTCCAAGTAGATAACTGATAGAATGAAATTATTAAACTAACTTTAAAATTTGTCCTAGTTGATAGTTTTGGCCTTGAACCTGCTTTAAGTATTTGGAATAAAGTATCTTCTATCCAACAAACCTCCTAAAACATCTAAATGTGCTTTGATAGTGTAACAGGGTGCAGCCAAGAGGGGGGCCCCAAAAAGGGAGTTGGAATGGGGCCCAGAACTCACGGTGTCCAGGAAATATTAGAGGGACATATAAGATGTCCTCACTCCCTCCCCCACAGGTATGAGTTGGGGGAAGGGACAAATGGAGCAGGGTCATTGGGTTGTTTTGCATAGCAATGGTTTTGCAGATAACCTCCAGAATGGTCATTTAACATATCTATAACCTTTAACTGGTTTCATAGATATGTTAAACAGCTGTGGCCATACTCTGAGCCAGGGGGGATGGAAAGGACTTCCCCAAGGACGTGACTGGGGGGAGGAACCCTAAGTTAAAGCACCTGTGTGGGAGCTTGGAGAAGATTGGCTCCAGAAAATGGGACACACCTGCCCAGACTCATGATGGCATCCCAATAACCTTGGAAACATACAGGAATGCTGGCAGGTGTAACCGATTGTAGGAGGAGTCGGAAATGGGGCTGCAGAGGAGAATTGGTCTGGGGATTTAAACCCAGGCGTGGCAGCCATTTGAGAGAGATCCATGTTGTTTCACCAGAGAGCAGGACCTGCAGCTCCATGAGGGAAAATCACCATGTGGCTTTAGCAGAGAATTGCCACTAGACTTTGCCCAAGTGGAGACCCTCTCGCAGCTTTGCCAGAGGGAGAGATTCCACATGGTTTCACCAGAGTGCAGACCCCTGCAGCTTTGGTGAAGAGGGAGAGCCACGAGGCTTTGCCACAGTGGGGACCCCTTCCCCACAGCTTTGGTAGAGGAGGGACCATGCGGCTTTGGGGTGCTCCCTTTGGCTGCGTGGCCTGGGAGCAAGAGAGACTGCCTGGAAGAAGGGTGAAAGAACTCTTGCCAGTGGGCCATGAGAAGGTGCCACATGGCTTCAGATTAACCAGAGATCCTGCCTGGAAGACGACACAGCTGACGGTGTCAAGAGCCTGGATCCCGGACGTGTGCTTCTCTTCCTTGCAATTACGGTACCCTGAATTAGGGCAGAGGGAGATAGGAAGCACTGTGGGCTTCTGTGGGTATCCTGAAGGACTTTGATATTTCAATGGAGATGTTAGGTTCCTACTTTAACTCTGTATAGCACTAATAAACATTTCCTTTCCTTTTCACAAATCTCTGGCTTTGAGGGACATCTTTCCATAAGGCGGCGGACAATAATGAACCTTTTCTGTTGCTGGGTAACAGTTTTTGGGGGCTCGTCCAGGATCTTAATTGCCCATGGAAGACTGACCCCTCAGGTTGGAGAAAGTGAGACTTTGGAAGTGTTTTGCCAGTCTTGAGAACCTTCTGTTTGCTCTGCAACAATAGCACACAGAGAGGATGAAAACCAGTATTATCAGATACTGATTATTGACCCTTGGTAACCTTATTTAGATGGCTGATTCATGGCCACCTAAAGAACTGGCCAAAGCTAACTTAGTAAAACCCTAAACTTGTAGGTAAAGAGCATCAACAACAACAAACAATACTGCATATGCTGTTTTGCAATCTGAGTTTAAAAGAACATTTGTAGGTATATGGCATAAGGTTTAATTTCAGGCATTGAAAGTATATCAGCCAAATAAGCACTTTGCTCTGGACCTTGAGGGGTGTCTATTTCCAAGTGTGCAAAATTTGCCTTTCACAATCATTTACTTCAGTATCATGGACCACTGAGGTTGAGTATCTTGGCTTGTCTACTCATCAAAGCTTTCATGACTGTATCAGCAGAAGTAGGAGAGCATGATTTTCCTGGCACAGTCAGTTGGAAATGCCTCTAGCATCTGAGTGGTCAACTGTATTGTATGTAACCACTATTTAATTCCTGCATGAAGGTGTCTATAAAGGCATTGGATATTTTTGCTTATTTTTTCTCTTTTGAGGGTCCTACTCTACTTTTATATTTGTTGCATTTGTTTCAATTATTGCTTCCAAATGTTGTTCTTGGTATGCCATCATTTATTAAAACGGGAAATGCCCTGGTTATATTTAAGGTGATCTAAAAAAATGCATTCAGGACTATTTTTACTATGGTTAAACCAGTTATATTTATATAGTAAACAAAAATGCTAAGAGGCCAGTAAACAAATGCTATTTGCACAAAATTAAAAAAGAATGTTTCTTCCTTGTTTTGAAATATTAAAATGGGTAGGAAGCTGTTTCACATGGTGTGGAAATGTAGCTCAGCCCCCATGTGGAAAACCAGTGAGAAGCAAGTCAGCACACAGGGTCATGGCCACAGAGAGGTTTTCCTGTGGGGAATCAGGCCTGCATTGTACGTAGGCTGTTATGAGACTTTCTTTTGCTAAAACTCCCTCACCCTGAATTGAGGCAACAAGTGCTTACTGTAACTTCCTAAAGTCTATGCTAAACCTCTCAAGTAGGGAGTATAACCCGTTCAACAACTTTTTGCCTTTGTCTGCAATATTAGCAACATTCTTTCCTTTGTTTTCTGTAAAAGGTAATCACCTGCAGCGAACCTGTGCATAGTAAATGAGGACCATCCTCGATGTAATGTGCTCAGAAAAGCAGTGAAAGCCTGTCCAGGCAGCGGCTGGGGTGCTCACTCTCTCTCAGAGGGTGGCCATGCTGTCCCTTTTTCTCCACAGGACTTCTGTTGTCTGTGTGTGTTTGTTCATTGTGGCCACACATACATGGATCCTGCAGGCCAGGATCCAAATGAAAAATGTGAATGTTTCTTGCCTTATTCATGGTCCAGTTATTGAGTTGTGTATGGTTTAGTTAAGATAAAATGCATGATTATTGTCCTTTTATATATCAGTTAATAAAATATTAAACCCATTAAGACTATAACATTTAGACAAGAGAGAATGGTACTTTTTTAATGTCACACTCAAAACCACATCTCTTTTAATCAACATCTGCTCTGTGTTAAGCTGCCTATAAAATCTGGTGCCCTGTTGACAGTGGAAGATGAAAACAAACAAATAGGAAAACTACAAAAGGCATGGTATTAACATCAAAGTAGAATAACCCTGCTCTCTTCCTTTGGCATTTGAAAAACATCTTCATTTTGACCCTAAACAATTGAATTTTCTCCCTACAAATCTTGGTTTTGGAGCTCTGGGTTAAGAAGACTTGCATGTGAACTGAAACTTGAGAGTAAAGAAAATTGGGAGCTAAGAGGGACTGTTTGAATGCATTAAAGCATTTATAGTTGTAAAATCTCCTTCATTGTTTGGGACAATGAGAAAACAGGGCCACATTTGTTTGTAGATTAAACTCCTGCCCTTTAGCTGTGATGACAGGTACCATATAGAAGGCAACCCAGTCCCAAGTGTAGTTTTATAAACCTGCAAATAAAGTAGTTCAAAGGTTTGTGAATATGGAGAAGAAATGAGAGCTCTGTTGGATTTTGGGGGGTTACTGGAGTTCAGGAATATTATTACATTTTTTAAAGATTTTATTTATTTATTTATTTTTAGAGAGAAAGGAAGTGAGGGAGGAAGAGAGGGACAGAAACAATCAATGAGTGGTTGCCTCTCATGTATCCCCTACTGGGGACCTGGTCTGCAACCCAGGCATGTGCCCTGGCTGGGAATTGAACAGCATGCCTTTGCTTCACAGGCCTGTGCTCAATCCACGGAGTTATACCAGCCAGGCCAGGAATATTATTCTGTTTTTTAAAAAAATTGGGAATAGTGATCCAGATTTGTCTTAATACTTATGACTGCCTGTGTCTATGCTAAAAATAACATAAATTAATATGAGATGTCTCAGTTTAGAGTGTTGCTGATTATGGAGATGTCCACTCACAGGAATTGTGCCTATCATGAAAATAATATGTACTAAATAATGTTTCTGTGGAATAGTGTAGTTTGCCATATATTTGTTTATTAACTTAACAGTATATACTATTACCCCAGTGGTATGATATGAGCTAGGGGCACAGATAAACAAATTACAGTCTCTGATCTCACGGAGCTGGTTGGAGGAAACAAACTAACTACCGTCAGCAAGGACAAGGGCAGTGAAAGGGCTGCCATCTAGGCTAGGAGAAGGCATGGAGACTCTTCCCCTGAGTATGACATTTCTCACAAATGGCAAGCTCTACTCTCCCAATGTGGTTAAGGGATGCATCTTATGTTGTATGGTAGGACAGATTAGCCACTAGAGAATAAAGCACAATGACCATTTTTCCTTTCGAAAATAAATAGTTTGAAAATTTTCATTGTATTTGGTAATTTTGCATTTTACTCTCCACTAATAGCCTTTCACCCAGTCGTATTTGCAGCACACTCACTATAAACATGAGTGGAACACATTGGCAGGGTTATTCCAAATTTGTTCTTCTAAGGATCACTGCATTCCAGACAATGTCTTTATCCTTTTTTAATGTCTACAAAGTATCTTTTGTAAACGTTTTGTAGCTTGTCAATTGGAAGGCTATTAACTCAGGTTCTTTGTATCTTTTTCTTCAAAGAAATCCAAGAGAACATCCTGAAGGACAGCTGTGGGCATTCATTAAACATGTGGACCAGAGCATAGATTTCCCAGTGCCACTTCTAAGACCTTTGTGCCTATCTTTATTTCTTTTCCTTTCTTTTACTGAGATAAACATGTTTGTCTTACCCACCCACATAATCTTGGAATTTCCTATTATAAGCATAGATTGAGAGAAAGCCATGGAAGAGGAGAATTTTTGAGGCTAATAGATGCAGCCAGGAAGTCCAGAGAAAGATTGGAAAACCTGTGTTTTGTAGAAAAGCCAGGTGGCACAGCAGGCGATTGAAAGGTCAAAGGCGTTCTGTCTTGTTTTATTCATGTATTTTTTGTATATCATCCTTGGTCTGGGTCACTAACAGGCCAATCATGTGATTGAATTAATTCACCCTTACCAATTCGCTTTGTCCAGCTTAGTGCACCAGTATGGTTAGTTTTGGGGGTATGGGAATAGTGACTGAGTCAGAGAAAGGAGGGGAAGTATTCCATAGACCCTTTAGAGTCACTGGTATGGCACCTAAAGCAATAGCTTTAGTTGCACTGACTGCACCAATCTCTTTGGATTTTTCAATAGATGTAGCTGCACTAACTGCACCAATCTCTTTGGATTTTTCAGCTACTTTTTAAAATCACTGACCTTGAAGTTTATTGACTTTGGGTGCATTGTAGTCATGCTTCAGCGGCTGCATTTACGTTGTTCAAGTACAGCAATTCTGAGGAACTGCTCAGCCACACAAAAGGGTATTTCTTTGTGAGGTGTTTATTTTCAGATATTAAAATAATGTCTCCTGTTTTCAACTTTGAAAACAGGAGACATTATTTTAGTCTAGTGTTTTTTGTTTGTTTGCTTAATTATAGAAGGAAAGAAATTTAGTCCTGTTAAAACTGCTGTATATCTATAGATACAGATAAAGATGTAGACAAAAATAGATGTATAGATAGTATGTATCCTAAATGTGAAAGAATCTGTGTTACTGCTTTGTATATAATATATATGTGTGTATATGTATGTGTGTATATAAGGTGTATATATAATATATAAATATATATGTGTTTCTCCCTCATAAATCCAATTTAATCTTTAAAACAATCTGTTTTTCTTTCCTGCCTGCCTGAATTCCTGTCTATGCTTCTTTCTTTCTCTTTTCCTACTTCTTTTTTCTTTGTTCTCATAAATTAAACAATAACTATTAGGTAGCTACAGAACTTATGAAGTTCAATTCTAGTTTCACAACCATATTAAGAAGATATAAAGATTATATATACAAAGATGTTAAGATAATATGCATATATATACATATAATATGTTGATAAGTCTATGAAAAATTATAGCAATCAATGAATAGGAATACCCAAGAATTTTTCCCACTTCATACTAAAATAAGTTCCTCTCTAAGGTAATATATTTTCCTTCATGCTATTTAAAAATAAAACAAAGCACATTTTTAAATTATGCACATGAAGGCAATATTCAGTTGGCTGCCTAACATTCAGAGGGGATTTCTATGATCCACCCTGTCATTGCCATTCCTGCCTTCTCTCTGCAGTACAAGAAAACACTGTTATTTACCCAGGGACACAGGTGACTGAACTTATAAAAATCACTACAAGACAAGATGTATTGAGGCCTGGCATGGAATGACAAATTCTGGTGAGGTTCACCAAGAAGAGACATATTGATTCTTAAATGATTAATAAGGAGAATATAATTGTATTTCATTAAGATGGATGGGATTTCATTTAGTCTGTCTTCTCCCTTTCCACTTCAGATGCGAGAGGAAATCAAGTCATCATCAGTGGCACCTCCTGTTAGCCTGCCATGGCAACAAGCTCATTGATTGAGCAAAGAACTTTCAAATGCACTGGTCTTTTAATGGGTTGCTGAAAGCACAGATAACACAGCCACGGGAGCCAACTGAGTTTCCGTGGACATATAGAGAATAGAAATTCATAAGAAGATTCTTAACGCCTCCCAACAGTGTTAAGCCCTTTTATAATTCTAAGATTGGTTCATTCATTTGGTTATAGCTATTACCTAGACGGAGGGGGGAGGATTTGCCTTGTAGCATAGTCAAGTCTCTGGATTAGCAGAGCACTTTGCACTAGGATTTTACTCTATTACATCAATCATAATAATATTTGTAATAATAATAATAATGGCTAATATGTTTAACATGTATAAAACATTTTTTGCATAATCTCAATTATTTTTCAAAACAGTCCTCAATGCTATTTTTGAGGAGAATTTTTAGGTTTAGAGTAACTTCCATCTAAAAAGGGTAAGATTCAGCCTGGAATTAATTATACTCTGATCTTGTTTTTAAAGAAATGCTCGGTTTCCAAAGGCAGCAATGTGGTCATTGAATGTGTATAATTTGGAGCCAGACTTTCTGAGACTAAGGCCGGCTCCACCACTTAATAGTTGTAAAGACCAGTAAAATACTGACCCTACTGTGCCTCCGTTCCCTCCTCTGTAAAATTGGGCCATTGGGAGGCTTGACTGAATTAATGGACAGAAAGTGCTGTGAATGTGCTAGCTCTGTACATGACACACAGTAAGCACGCAAAATGCATGCGCACTCCTGGGATCTTGACTTCTCCCGTGGCAAAGACAGATTCCCAGGAGAACAAGCTGCTCTGTGACAGTGCATTTCAAGTCCAGCTCCCCCTGTTCCAAAGCAAGTTCTGAGGCCAAGCTCAACTTCAATGTGCAGGGGAAATACATTCTTTCCACCACATGTGAGAGGCGAGAATAACTGCTGAACAATAATTCAAACTATTCCAATTGCTTAACTGTTGGCAGAACTCAATTGTGTCTTCTGTGAAAGAAAAAGCAAAAATGGTGGTAAACCATTACAACATGTTGTGGCAGATACATGAGATAAAGCAGGCAAACTGCTCAGCTCAGGGCCTTGGGCACAGCAAGTGCCCCACAAATGTTAGCAATTACCCTGATTGTTGTCGCTGTTTTTAAGGCAGCATAGGATAGCAGTCCTTGTAATGTAGGAAGATCAACCTAATAAAAAAATCGTATTTGATAAGAGAATTATTAGCTGCAGCTTCTGTTGCTTCCAATTTTCAAAGAAGTAGCAAATAGCCAGTGATAAAACTAAACTGAGTATATTATAATAATTTGACAATGCAAAAGATTTTTGGAATTTATTACTATTTTACTTCACATATTCAAAAGTATAACATGGAAATTATCAATAGACAACATCCTGACTAAGCCAACTTATAGTACAGATAGACAGTTTTTTAGGTTCTCAAGTATAGGGTAATAATATATGAGATTTTTTGAAGAAATCATTAAACAGCATAAAAACAGTACAACTTTATTTTAAAGTTCTTATAAAACCATTTAAAATGAGACAAAAAGAATAAGAACACAGTACATGGCTCTTTACTAAGAGGGAAACAGAGGCAGGGAGGATAAATGATTCTAGTTGGTGTTGAAGCCGAAGTCCTGCACTCTGATCCCTATGGTCCAGAGCTAGACTGCTGGTCTATGAGGATGCATGTGATTCTGACCTTTGCTTTATTTATAAATAACTTTGGAAAAACCAATTCCTCTTTCTGAGCCCCTAGGATGGTAGAGGAGTAAGAAGCAGAGTAGTTGGGCTTCTAAAACCAGCACACTGAGGCCTGGAGCAAGGTGCCTCTAGAGAGAGATCAGGCTTCTTTAGCATTCACAGCAGCTAGGCAGCCCTGCAGGAGTCTTAAGGAACGAACTCCTGAACTCTTGAGTGAGTCACTGGCCCAGCAACTGTGGGCCTGACCTCCCAGAAGGGAGTTAGAGACACTGAGCAAGTGTTTATCAGAGAATGAAGAATGTCTGTGCTTCAGTGTCTGGCAAAATGAAGACAAAAGAAGTTCACAATTAGCTCTTTGTTCCTATGTCTGGAAGAGGAACTCACTCATCAAGTGAGATAAAACTGATTGCCAGGGGAAATTTATACCAACACGAAATGCAAACTAGTCTGGAATCAGACCAGAAAGCAGCACTCTCATCATCCCCAGTTTAGAACCCATGTAAGCATCAGAATGGGGCTTTTCCCAAACTTCAGAGCTACTGTATGTTAGACAACAGAGGGAGTACTTTCTTTTATTTTTAAATTTTCTTATTTATTGAGACACAGAGAGAGAGAGAGAGAGAGAGAGAGAGAGAGAGAGAGACAGAGACAGAGAGAGAGAGAGATACATTTGTTGTTCCATTTATTTATGCATTCATTGGTTGGTTCTTATATGTGACCTCCTGACTGGAGATCAAACCGACAACCTTGGCCTATTGGGATGATGCTCTAACCAACTTAGCTACCCAGCCAGTGCAAGAGTGCACTTTCTTATAAAAATAAAATGCAGCTTAAATGGCACAGGAGTCTCCTTAGACTTAACATGGTTCCTATAAAGTAACATTTTGATGATTTAAGTGGAAATGAATCAGGACACAGAGATTAAATTTCTTTGAAAAACACATTGGGTTTTGCACTTATTTATTAAGTTTTCATTTCCAATATTGAAGTAGGTTCTAGAAAAATTAAAAAGGAAAGAAGGGTAACAGAAGCATGTATTCTGCTCTGAGCATGATGTTATTTCATAACAGTTTCAGGACATAAGAGAAATTGGAAAAAATTTAAGATATATGAGTGCTTGTTGTGCAATACATACTGGTTATGCTATACTTGAAAACAAGACAGATTTGTAGTATAACAGCAAAAAAAAATGGTTACAACATAAAAGTTTATATATGATATTTTTAAAACATGTAAATGACCCTTCATATTAAAGAAACATAGCTTCAAGAGATCTTCTTATATAGGAGCATTTTTACTTAAAAAAAGATTTCATTTACTTAATTTTAGAGAGTGGAGAAGGGTGAGAGAAAAAGAGAAAGAGAAACAGTGGCGTGATCCAGGTGCCTCTCACGCACCCCCAACTGGGGACCTGGCGCACAACCCAAGCATGTGCCCTGACTGTTAATCGAACTGGCAACCTTTCGGTTCACAGTCCATGCTCAACCCACTGAGTCATACCAGCCAGGGCTCTGGAGGCATTTTTACATTCTTATCCATGTGATAGATAGAGATACTTCAAATTGAAACCAGGTTTTCAAGGTTAGAATGGATATAATGCTTACTAAAGAAATTTTCCTAATAAAATAATAATCATCAAAGGACATGAAAAAGGCTTATGAAAAGAAATGGTGATGTGCTAGCATCACTAATATTTACAAAACACTAATTCAAATAAGAAGCACTGTGCAACCTCTCATTTTATTCTCTCAGTGACCACATGCTGTTATTTATTGTTATCTCTGTTTTACTGAAATGGAAACCCAAGTTCATGGAGGTAAAGCAATTTTCCCAAGTTTGTGAACTTAGCAGAGAGTATACTGTTTAATTCTCACATCACACCATAACCAGCCTGCCACATATCACTCTTTCTTGATTTAGTCCCTCAGTTTGTGTAGAGAATAAGCTCTAGTAGTTTCTTCAGCAAGAGGGCATGGTAAACTATTGAACTTTCCAGGCATGAGTATCTTTTATTTGCTCTACATGCAATGGGTAGGTTAACTGGGTATAGAATTATAGGTTGGAAATTACTTTTCTTCCAAATTTTAAAACTGTCTTATTATTCACTAGCTTCTATATTGCCATTAAGAAAATTTCAAGGACATTCTGAATCCTAATCCTTTTTGTGTGACTTCTAATTTTTTTCTCTGAAAATTTCTGGTGTTATTTTACCTCATTTTTTTTCTCTTCTCTATGTTTGGAAGCTTTATTTTTGGGAGTATTGAATTTCCTAAGCTGTTTGTCTAATATTTTTATATTTTATTCTTCTATATTCATCTTTTTTAAAATTTTGTAGAAATTCTTTAACTATCTTATAGCCCTTTTACTGAATGTTTTTCTTTTGACTAATTTTGTATAGGCATATAAAATTTCTGAGAGTGTTCTTTTATTTTATTTCTCCATTGTCCCTTTCCAATAACATTTTGATGTTTGCAGTTGTCAAAATTCAAGAAATCTTTCTAAAGGTATTAACAACCATTTTTGGAGGAAAGATTTCTTCTGCTTGCACAATTTCAGCTTCCTCCAGGTTTTCATTTCCATTTGTATTAGTCACCAAATTTTATGTCAATGGCTTTCCTCTAATATATGTTAGACCGTATTTTATTTTAATGTCTTTACAAATAAAGATTAAATTGGGAAATGTGATCACCTGGGTGGAGCTCATCAACTCCAAGGCACTCTCTCTGAGTCTTGGATTCCCCAGGAAAGCTCCAATCTCCATGGCAAAGGCCTGCCTGGGGCCTGCACATTCAGTGAGCACTTGCTCACTTTTTACCCTGTGCCTCCAGCTGTCAGCTGTCAACTCCACCATCACCTGGGTCTTTGTCATCTACACAGAGAAGCTACTTCATCCTCTCCAAAGAATAGCCCCCAGGGTTCTGCCGGGCTGAGTAGGAGAGTAGTCTACCAGAATTTGGCAGGAGAGTATTTAGGGTTGGAACTGCTTCTTAAACAGCATTTAGTCATCTCTTCTTATTTTAGAAAAAAAAAACAAAATCTACTCTTATTTACAGAAGTATGTGGTACCCAAGCCCCGCCGAAATATTTGGATGTTCTCTATTGTAAATTTTGTTAGTTCTTAGTTTTTTTCCTCATCACTGGCATAGGATTCAGCTAAGCTGAATTACTCTTCATTTGGTTTCTTGTGTCTTTCCCCCCCCTTTTTTTTCTTTTGGTGCACTCTTGTTCTTCCTGGGCTTTCAAAAAACATTTTCTTTACAATAATTTTAGTGAAGTTCAAGAGCACAAAATTAAATGTATGTGTTTAATCATCCACCTTTATCTGTAAGCCTATGAATGTGTTTTCTTTCTTCTTACAGTTTAAAGAATTCTTGCAGATAGAATGTCCACCTTCTGTATCAATGTATCCAGCTTTATGCATAGAAATTTGTACATAGCAGGTGTTTAATAAATGTTGAATTTATTGAATTTAATTCTATACATACACAGATAGAATCTCAGTCTATAGTAGACTAAACTGAGATTTAGCCAATGATAACATAAAATTAAATGAATTAAAATAAATAAAAATTTTCAAGACACACATTCATTGCTCTGATACACATTGTCTTTAAGAAAAATAGACCTAGAACACTGCAAAAGAAAAATCTGATTAGAAAAATAGATCATTGAAAATTCTGTATCTTCAAATAAACTGCTTTTTAAAAAATAATTAACATTTTATTAAATTAGTAATTCTCAGGTTTAGTAACAATTTAAGTAAAAATTAATAATAGCCTTTAATTTTAATACTGTACAGTGGGACTCTGTATATTTGTAGAGTTCCCATACAAATTAATATCATATGTATTAACTATCAACTTATATACCCATTGCCCATTAATCCTTGAGCTTTTTAGATCAGAAAGCACATCTTAGTTGCTTTTGCATTCCTATCATCATGTATGCACCCAATTGCTGAGTAAACAAATTTGTACACGTTCATAATTAGTCTTTTGATTTGCAGTGTGATACTTTTACATAGTAACTGGGTGATCTTTCACAAAATGCTTAAGATATACATAGCTCTGTTACAGTAATCCCACAGAGAAGAACACCAATATAGCACATTTAGAAGGACTGAATACCTTTAAAAATTCTGAGTACCTCAAGAATACTGTGGAGAGTGGTGGGGGGAAAATGCAGGGAGCTGTACTTTAACAATTAAAAAAAGGAAAAAAGAATACTGTGGAATAAATTGTAATAATCTTTTAATAATAAGTGTCCCAGTTGCCTGGGATAAGGGAAGTTCACCTTGTCTACTTTATTGTTGCTATTGAAATAAAAGTAGGACAAAGAGCAAATTATTGATATTGTTAATTTTGAATGTCTTTGTCCATTGTCAAGATATTTTCCTAATGTGTATAGAAGAACAGTTCAACTATCTTTACAGGCAAACATATAAAATATATAAAACTGTACTATGAAATAAAAATAATTTTTATCTCCCTAGAGACAGTTTTATTGCTAAATCTATAAGTGAAAAAGCACAGGTAAAAACATATGGTATGTTCTTAAAAGAAGAGGTTCAACATAGTTTCTCTTTTTAATATTCTCTTCAGATAGTTTTAAGTTGTAACTTAATTACTTTTATATGTTTATAAAAGGCTTTAATGGTCAAGAAAATGTTGACACTTTATCATTAGGATGGATCCAGTTTTCACTGAAAACAGTTAAAATCTTTAAAAACATATTTACCCTTAAAATGTAAGGCCCTCCAACCTTGCATCATTTAACAGGGTTAAAAAAGTATAACATACAGGCTTCAAATTCTTTGATCTTAGAAGTCAGAGACTGGCAAGAGTTAGAGACAAAACTGTTTTTTTCAGAGTTGATTCTTTTCCACTTGTAGTGCTGGAGTAACTCATTTTCCCTTAGGAATCTCACCATCTCCCCTCCTTGTCTTATATTATGACTGGAGTTACAGAGGATTTCAGTTAACTTTAACTAGTTTATCAAGCATTATTGAATTCTAATCTTGTGATAACACTACAGAAACCATGGAGAATTATAAACCAGGAATTTCTTCAGGGTAGGCTGCTCCTTGTCCATTTCTATATCCCTAGCAGTCAGTATTGCATGTGGCAAGGAGTAAGTACTCATTAAGCAGCTGTTAGAGCAACAAATGAGTCTCTGATTTCAAAAGATTTGGAATCTAAGTAAGAAGAGCAGCAGGAAGAGTTCTAGGAAGTGAAGTCTGAGTTTCAGGTGGAATGAAAGATGATGAGAAGTCTTTGCATAAGACACAAGGCTCAGGGCAGTCCCTTCATTTAGCAATGCCCAACTCCGTGCCACAGAGTTATTTTTTTTTAATATTTTAAAAAATGTTTATCAAGTAACCAACATCTACTCTCCGAAAAATTAAACAGAACAACAACAACAACAAAACAATTCCTAGTATTTAATTTTAAATGCCTAAAGGATATATTCAAAAGTACCTCACTCAAAAGTGTCTCCTTCTCTCTCTCCATATATATGTGTATATGTATATATACACATATATGATGAAAAACAAAACAGATTAATAAAATATAATTTAGTCAGCATCATCTCAGACATTGGTAAGCCCAATTTGCTTATAAACTACTTGAGGACAGAGATGGTATCTACATTTTTATAATTTTGCTCCTGCACACTAACTGTTATCTGGTAGGTGACCCCTCAGTGATCTGAACTTCTTAGGTGACTGAATAACATCTTATTGTATGCATAATGCTATCTTAGGTGTTTTACTTTAATTGGGCTGCTATAATGGGGTACCACAAATTAGGTGGTTAATAAACAAAAGAAATTTGTTTTGCACAATTCTAGGGGCTGGGAAGTCCAAAATAAAGGTGCAGCAAATTGAAGTCTGGTTAGGCCCCCTTTCCAGTTCATAACCCTCTGTCTTTCAGTGCCCTCACAGGGCAAGGGGCGAAAGGTTCCTTTTACAAGGGCACTAATCCCACTCATTAGGGCTCCACCCTCATGACCTAATCACTTCCTAAAGGCCCCATTTCCTAGCACCATCTCACTGGAGGGTAGATTTCAACATATGAATCTTGAGTTAGTATAAAAATTATTAGTTTATAGCGTTAGTTGGTTAAGCAGCTGTACAACATTTTTAATGATTAATTATTCTTCTCTGAGAGTCCAATGAACTGGGGACCTTTAGAAAATTTGTGAATTGAATGGAAATATTGATATGTAGCCTTCAGGAGCCTTGTAAACTGAATACAAAATGTCCCACACAAACAGTTTCTAAAGCTTGACACTCTTCTCTCTGTCTGTCTCTTTCTCCACTGATGAACTATTTTCATAGCAAAGAAACCAAAGAATATAGCATGGTACTGTCATGGATGTGTTATTGTATACATGGACAGATGCTTGAGATATTTTTGCTCCAAATTCCCAGTGCCGTAACCTTTTAAATGGGCCTTGTCCTTAGCTGCAATCCTTAGCTTATGGCCAGCAAAGCATGCAAACATTGCATAATAAGGGATCAAATACTTCACACTTGAAAATATATGCTTAGCTCTAACAGCAAATGTGAGGAGTATTTAGCTGGGGTGGGGGAGTTGGAGGGTGGGGAAACAGAAGAGTATTTATCACTCATGTCACAAAGACTCTGAAGAGCTAGGAACAGTGTTCCAGGACAAGAATCAGTTTCTGAACCTGATGATTAGAATCTTCGCTATGACCTGGACTAGTCACAACTTTACTTTCAGTAATTTATGATTTGATGGCCATGTTTTAATTACATACGGAATTGCACAGATTCTCCGTGCTCAGTCCGTGCATCAGAGGGGCACAACAAGGAGTAATTATGTGCAAACGAAGTTGCTGAATGGGCAGTGAAAATGAGGGTTTCAATTATTTTTTAACAACCTGTTTACCGATTTTCTGATGTTTAGTATTTGTTGGGCTTATTTGTTCCTCATTGATGGCTTCAGGCAAGAAAACTACAGAAAATTGATGGAGAGGATCAAGGATGTCTTGGTACATGGGCAATATTTTTCACTCAGGAGTGTGATTAGAATCTCTGAGTTTTACAGAGATTTTAGACACAGGTGCAGGGCTTTCTGCTTGTTTGAGCATGGAAAGTACCCCATTTGGTAAAAAATAAAAATGCAGCTCTCATTTGAGTGAGAGTTTTTGACTTGACATGGCCATGAGTCTCGCTCAGAAAGCATAGAAAATAACTGTTAAGTCACAGCATGTCCCACTCAGGCCATCATTAGCCATGCAAATGCTTTGTCTATCAGCTTACACATAAAAATGTAAATTATGCTGAACCTTCTAATAAAGAAAATAAAAGGTACTTTTAAAAAAGAATAGCGGTCTTCAAGCCAAGATGGAGGTACAGGTGGACACACTGTGCCTCCACTCACAACCAAGACTGAGGACAACAAAAATATAGAACCAAAATAAAAAAAGAAGAAGAAGAAGAAAACCCAACCAAGACAGAGAGAAAATTGAATTGTACGGGAATCCGACAATGATTCACCCAGACCTGTAAGAGGGGCAGAGTCCACGGCCAGTGGAGTCCGGTCGGGTTGCCATGGGATAAGATGGTGGCTGGTGGTTCCGGGTGCCCAGTCACCCCAGGCACACAGGTGGTGGTTGCCAGTTGCCAGTTGCTGAACGCAAGGAGGCCAAGCGGGGCGCACAAGGCAGCTGACCTTGGACACACATTCGCACACAGATAAACCAGGTGAAACTGGGCAGCAAGCCAGACTGTGTGACGCAGGCCCGAGCACCAGGAACTGAAGCCTAAAAGCACCCATTGAAAATACTTGTAGGGGCTGAGGTGCCGGGAGGGAGTCCCAGCCTCACAGGAGAGTTCACTGGGGAGACCCACAGGGTCTTGGAGCATGCGCAGGACCACCCACATGGAAATCAGCACCAGAAGGGCCCAATTTGCTAGAGGAAAGAGGCTGAAGGACTGGAATCTGTGAGAGAGTGTGAGCAAGTGCCATTGTTCCCTCTTGGACCCCTCCCCCACATCCAGCATCACAAACCAGCAGCTGTGCTGCCCAACCCTGGTGAACGCCTAAGGCTCTGCCCCTCACTACCTAACAGTCGCGACCAGACAAAAACAAACAAACAAAAAAACAACAACAAAGAAAACAAAAACAAAAAACCCAAAACCAAGAATGGCTCAAACAGGAGAACAGACCAGTGCCCCAGAGCTAATTCATCTGATCGACCAGGATGTGGTCAACCTAACAGATGCAGAGCTCAAAGAACTGGTAGCTAACCTATCAGAAGCATAGTTCAAAGCACTGGTGATTAGGAAACTCAGAGAATTGGTTGATTTTGATCACAAATTTAGATGAACAAATGAAGGCTACAATAAGTGAAATGGAGAAAAATGCACAGGGAACCAATAGTGATGGGAGGAAAACTGGGACTCAAATCAATGGAGTGAACCAGAAGGAAGAAAGAAACAACCAAACAGAAAGGAATGAAGAAACAAGAACTCAAAAAAAATGAGGAGAGGCTTAGGAACCTCCAGAACATCTTGAAACCTCCCAACATCCAAATTATAGGGGTACCAGAAGGGAAAGAGGAA
This sequence comes from Anoura caudifer, assembly GCA_004027475.1. Classification (NCBI taxonomy): domain Eukaryota; kingdom Metazoa; phylum Chordata; class Mammalia; order Chiroptera; family Phyllostomidae; genus Anoura; species Anoura caudifer. The sequence continues at coordinate 113,967 of PVKU01004502.1, read as the reverse complement.
GAGCAACAAGTGGAAAACTTATTTGAACAAATAATAAAGGAAAATTTCCCCAATCTGTCAAAGGAAATAGACTTCCAGGAAGTCCAGGAAGCTCAGAGAGTCCCAAACAAGTTGGAGCCAAGGAGGAACATACCAAGGCACATTATAATTATATTAACCAAGATTAAAATGAAGGAGTGAATTCTAGAAGCAGTAAGGGATAAGGGGACAGTCACCTACAAAGGAGTTCCCATCACACTGTCAGCTGATTTCTCAAAAGAGAACTTACAGGCAAGAAGGGGCTGGAAAGAAATATTCCAAGTCATGAAAGTCAAGGACCTACATCCAGGATTGCTCTATCCAGCAAAGCTGTCATTTAGAATGGAAGGGCAGATAAAGCTCTTCTCAGATAAGGTCAGGTTCAAGGAGTTCATCATCACCAAGCCCTTATTATATGAAATGTTAAAGGGACTTATCTAAGAAAAAGAAGATCAAAAATAGGACAGTTAAAAGACAGCAAACTCACAGATATTAACAACCACACCTAAAACAAAAGCAAACTAAGCAAACAGGAGCAGGAACACAGAAATAGAGATGGCATGGAGGGTTTGCAACAGGGAGTAGGAGGAGGAGAGAGGGAGAAAAGGTACAGAGAATAAGTAGCATAGACAGTGGGTAGAAAATAGGGAGAGGGCAAGAATAGTGTGGGAAAAGTAGAAGCTAAAGAACTTATGAAACATAGACATGAACTAAAGGGGGGAATGTGGGTGGGAGGGCATGTGCAGGGTGGAGGGGAATGATGGGGGAGAAATGGGACAACTGTAATAGCATAATCAATAAAATATAATTAAAAAAGAATAGCAGTTATTTAATATAGAATACTGATGTATACATACATTATTATTACTAGAAATAATGTATATGAAGTTTCAAATGTATATTTAGCTTCCTTCTAAGATACTTACAATACTTTATATAGGTTCCTATATTTATACTTGCTACTCTAGTAAATTTGCCCAGATCTTTAGAAGTATTGGTATTTCTCTTTTTTAGATGGCAATATGGAGGGTTGAATGAGCTTTTTGGTATTATACTATACATCAGAAGCCACAGCACATAGGAAGTATAATCCAAGCTACTTGATTACCAAATAAATGTTCATGTGAACACACAAAACTAATGTTTTTTGTCATCAGCATGAATCAGAGTATTTTTCTTTTTGTTAGTAGTGAAATATGTCAATAATCAAATCTGAGTTAAGGGATTACTTACTGTCTTTAGATAATACAGGTCCCTTCTTTTATTCCAGTTTTTCTTTTGTCACTGTATCTAACTAAGCTATTTTGTGATATTTTAGCACTTCAGTTGGATAGTAGAATGTATCCAGGCTGCGTAATATGGTAGCAAAGTCTCATTATGCTGATTTCTGATTTCTGGCAGGGGAAGTATTCTGCACCACTAGTGACCTTGGAGTAGGAAATGAACCACGGAACTCTGGGCCAGACTTTTTCTCCAACACTGGCTCCTCTATGTTCCTCCTGTCAATCAAGAGGAAAATCATGACACAGTTTGTTTCCCAGCACTGTACCCCTTGAGAATAAATGCATCCCTTAATTCTGCTTTGGAGCCCTCTCTTTCCACACACACACTTTCTTTTTTAGTCAATAATTTGTTTTATTGGTTACAGTGTGACTATACTCTATCAGGCTTTTCCACAGCCAAGCACAGCTGCTCGTGCTGGCTATTGATTCCATATGTTAGCTCAAAATTGTGTAATAGTCTCTTCTAATAGTTGCCTTTGGCTTTTCCTCTCCTCACTCAGAAAAGTGCCCTCTGCCCCTGGCCTGGTATGCCAATAACTAGAAATGAATCCTAATTATATCAACCATTCTTTACCAAAAAAGCCCAAATAGCTGTCTCAGGTTGGAATAACTCACAGTCATTTTGGTTTACATGGCTTCATGCTGTTCTATGAAGAAAGCATCAAGAAACCAGTGCTAAACTGGTTGGCGGAAAGGAAATGTTGCCACTATGGAAGGTTTAGTGACCTCTAAGTATAAGGAAATTTTCTTATTAAATTAATGTGTGAGAATGTAAGCTTTTATTCTCTCGTTAGCCCCATATCTTTTCATTTTCTTCTCTTTCTTGTTACTGTATTTATAGCTGTGAAGTGCATGTTTCAACTGTACATTAAGCATACATAGCAGTTACCCTTGAGAAGACAACTTGAATAGCAGCAAGTGAATTCACCACTGAAAGCTTCATGGAGGCAGCAGGTTGCTGCACACAGCTGAAAACCTCAGTCCAGTGGTGAAGTTTTGCCTCTGATTCTCTGGGCATCTGGGTGATACAGAAGCTCCTAGTGAGGATCACAAAGATCCTTCATGATATCTTTTTCCAGTGCTCCAACAGCTTCTTCTGTCATAGTAAGCAAAAGCAAACCAAACATTCTCTTCTTGTTTTTAGAATCAGTGTTGCTGGGAGAACAAGGCATGGACTCTAACTAGGTTCATAGGGATCTGTTCATCAGAAGTATAAAACAAAGTTCTGATGTTTCACAACAGCCTTTCAAAATGTATCTCCTTGAACAAAGCATTTGCAACTTTCCTAGGCAGATCCCTGAGCCCAAATCAACCAGCTGAAAGAAAGGAGGAACATAAATTGAATACAGTTTTGCAAGCAAACTTGGGAACCTGGCAGATTTCCAAGAGTTTAGAAAGGTTTAAGCAACAAAACCCCACAGCTTGGAATTACTTTTAACTTTCATTTACTTCTCTAGTTTCTGAATCCAAGTCCTCTGGATTTTTCTTTTGCTGTAGTCACTGCCACCTCTCATTTATAGGACTGTTTCATCTGAAATCTAGATTAATAAAAATTTCCTACACATGTGTCTAGTCTCAATCCCCTTTAGTTACTCTTAGCGGCGAGGAGTCAGGTTAGTCTGCAAGATATCCTAATGATTAAGCCACTATTCTGAAAAAAAAAAAAACATAAAACAAACAAACAAACAAAAAAAACCCTCCAACTTTTCAGTTAGTAGCCACAGAAACTACACTAGTATTGTGTGTGGGTGTGTTGATGGATGTGGCAGCAAAGCAAACCACCCAAAAGGGCCTGAGTTAAGTGTAAAGTGTCCTTAAATCTCCTATTTTACCCGACTCACACTGAACAGGATAAGATTTAAATCCTCAAGTATTTGGGTAAAATTGATGCTCCCATAAACAGTTCCTTATTTATCCTATAGCTGCACAGACTGCTCCCCCACTCTTGCCTCTCCTTCTTTGCACAAAATGCACAGACTTAGACTTGAAGCAAAACTCTCTCAGTTGGTGGCCAAAGCTCTACAAGTTGGCCTTTGGTCCACTCAGTTGTTACATGACCATTCTATACAAACATCCCTCCTGTCTTTGTTCATTTCATTATTTCTACTCCAAATGTTTACTATAACCAGCCATTTAAAAATAAATACTATCCTAATTACCAAGTTGGATATTCTGTCATTTCATATTTGTTTGCTTAAGAATATTGACCAAACCTGAAGTGCTGTCTGAGTACTCTTAAGGACCAGAGCACATGTTTTCCTGAGGCTTCCACAGATTCCTGATTACACAAATGCACCAAAATTCTCTAAGAATAATGGGGATTTAATAATAAAAATATACATGATTCCACATTTTAATTCCCATGAATATATTCTTACATTGTTTCTCCCTCAGTGTTTCCATAGCTCTGTTGTAAACTTCTAGCACTTTTACATTTTTCTTTGTCTCCCTCATTGGGCATCAAGTGCTCAGCCAACTCAATGCTTGGCATGGGATAAGTACTTAATTAAGACATCATGAAATATATTGAATGAAGAATAAGTATAGTGCAAGGATGTATTTTAAAGGTTATAGACTGTTTCAAAATTTGAGTGTGTTCAAGATTCATCTGTTTTGGGGATTGTGAAATTAGACATTCTACACACAAGGAAACTCTACAATTCCATGAAAAGGAAGGTTATTGTTGATGGGACCAACATACACTAGGCACTTAGCTGTATACATGGCAGATATGCCAGACTTCTAACAGCAGAAACACATAAGAGGGGTCTTGCAAGATTTTTAGGAAAAGAAACCACTGATACACATTTTACTAAATATGTGTTCTGTAAAGAAAATGCTATCATGATCATTCTAATGCATTAGCCTTAATTTAAAAATATACATATTTTTTGTTTTACATAGGTTTTTCCATAAGTAAGATAATTAAGGATCCTGCCCCTTCACTTTCAGAGAAATTTGAATTAAGCATTTTATGAGACCATGTGGGTACAGTTTGAATCAACTAAAGAAGGAAATTGAACATTAAGCATTAACACCTTGCTTTCCCTCTACCACACCTTCCAAGGCCTGACACACAGAGAACACTTGTGATGGAGTGCCAACTTTTTGTGCCGCTTTGCATAGCCAGCTTACATTTAGGGCTCCTATTAACTTGAAAGAGAGTTCCAGGTGCATTCAAGTTCTGCTGAAGAAATGGAAATTTGGAAGCCTTATTATTAGCTTAGGCCATTTTCAACTCATGTGTGTAAGAGATGGAGAAGAGAAGAGTTATTAGAATCAATCTCTCTTTCTTTCTTTCGTTCTTCTTTCTTTTTTCTCTCTCTTTTTATAACTACTGTCTTTAGGATTGATGTAAATCTGAACATAGATGTAAGTTCTTAGACAAATATATACAGTGTTCTTTTTTGTGTGACAAAACAATATGAGTTTTCTATTTTTTTCTCCTCAACAGTCTTCAAACATGACTTTTTAAATAAATGTTAACATAGATGTAAAATGTCAGCTCTCAGGTAATAGGAATGCTCTGGCCTTGAGTAGTAGAAATCTATTTTAACAAGTAAAAATGGAGAGTTTGTTGGAACTCTACAAGAGTAGCTTACAGAATCTAGACAGGAGGTGAAATTGGAAACAAAAAGTCACAGGACCCACACAACTGATGATAGATATCTCTGCTTTCTAAATGTGCATTGAATTCCTTTTTCTCCCTCCATTGGGAAGTTGTTTTCTCAACTATATCTATAAAAACACAGCATTAAAGCAGCTGCCATGGTACCAAGTTCACTGATCTCTTAGTTCAAGGTAGGAGAAAGACCACCTACCATTTCTTTGTGTCCAATCTAAACTTATATTCTAAGAGATATAATTTTATTAGTGTAATTCAAGCTTCAAATCAAACACCAAACCCTTGTCAAACATGGAAGGAACATGGTCATTGGTAAAAATATAGTTGTAGAAGATTTTGTCTTTTTTCCTTTTTTTTTTCTTTTAAAGGTTGCAGTTGCTTATTCCAAAGGCAACAAGTACCACCAAGAAATGTGCACTTTGCCTAATCAGGAATTCTGCAGACAAGAACTGAAGCCTACTGAGGTCCATTAACACACTAAAAAGTGGACCCACCCTTCTTCCAAAAGTTTTTCTTTTCTTTTCTCACTTATATCTTCTAGATCCTCTGTGTGCTGGTGTCTGCATTTCCCGCTGTTATTTTCATTTCTTTTCTCAGTTCCCCTTCCTCTTGTCTCTCCCTTACTCTTACAGGGGAAATAGTGTTGAACCAGAGCAATGGTTCTCAAACTAGGACCTACATCAGAATCACCTACAAGGCTGGTTCAAGCGCATACTGCTGGGCCCCATGCCAGAGTTTCTAACTCAGTAGGCTTGGGGTACATACTGTAGTTGTAACAAGTCCCCAGGTAATGTTAATGCTGCTAGTCTAGTGTCCACAGTTGGAGAACTGATGGACTAGAGCGTGCAAAGAAGTTACTGAAATTCAATCTTTTCATTGAACCATTGAGGATTATCTTCGCTTTAGCCCTATTTCTCAGGTCATCATGAACTACTGGCTGAGAAACTAGCAAGTAAATCTATCAGCAGGATTAAGACAGTGTTTCCAGTCTTCAGTGATCTAGTTAAAGAAACAGGACACAGCATCTTCAGATCATTGTGTAGGTGGGCTACTTCTTTCATTGTCTAGGGCATCTCCTACTTCTATTAAATCAGTCCTTTTTTTCAACTGTAAGCCAGAATGATAAACATCATCGCTACTTTGCAGAGCTGTTGTGACAAATCACATGGGCAATACATAAGTAAGTATGAAAATGCTAATAAATATTAAGTATTATGGCTTGTTTTTAATGTGCTTGAAACATCTGGTTCTTAGTGTGTGGGCCTCATGAACTTCCTCCTCATGGATAGCCCTTAGTTCATCTTCTCACCTCCCTAGCTATTCTGCCTCAGGGGAATTTCTGACATACCATTAGCATTTTCCAGAGTTGCTGCACCCCTAGATTCTTACTACATTCATCGTTCTACCCACCTCTCTAGTTCTTTGATACTTTGGTCTTCCTTAAGCTGCCAAATTTTCCTGTCATACGCTAACTGCATATCTTATCTGGACTACTGTTTTGGTTTCTCTCCTTTGAGTCCTCTCTACACAGCAGCCACGTCAATCTTTTTCTGGCACAAGTCAGGTGGTATTACTTCCCTGATCAAACACTTTAATACAAACTTTTCATTGCTGTCAGGTCTACAAGATCTTGTGTAATTTGGGTCTCATTGCTCATTTTCTACCATCCTTCTTCTCGCTCTTTGGATCCACTTGAACTTCCCTTCTATTTCTGGAACAAACCAAGTTTTTTCCTTACTTAGCTCTTCCCCCTACCTGGAAAATTATATCTTCCAGTTTTTGCCATAGCTGATTCATTCTCTACCTTAGTGACTCAGTTCATTGTCACCTCCTCAGACATTTCCTCTATCATTCTCACCACATTCACATCCTCTCTAGATCATATAATGTTTTGATTTATTTATTTTTTGCTTATTTACAGTTAGCTCCTCTGCTAGGTTATAAGCACCCTTGAAAGCACCTATCCATTTAGTCAGTTCTTTCAGTGCCATGGCAGTCACTCAGCACAACATGATGGGAAAATGAGTATTCCTCTCAAGAAGTGACAATGAGATAGACATATAGAAGATTTCCTTGTTTTTTTTTTTTTTTTTCTTCTTTAGAAAACCAGCCCAGTATGGTCATGTTTGCCATTTTTTTTAAAGTATTGCTTTTACTGTACTACTTTCTATATAAAAAAACTCCTGAACATACTCTCTCTCTCCCTCAAGTAGCACGAAGTATAAAGTCCCACAGATTTTTGGTGTGTGAGGGTGAGGGTTAAGAACTGACTTTGAGGTTTTTAACTCTTTGACCTTCAGCAAGTTACATAACCCTTGTAAGCCTAGATTTGTTCTCCGCAATGTGGAAAGATGGGTTATAGTGAGACTTGAATGCGGGTGACATAGGCAAAGTCTTTAGCATGCTGCTGCCAAGCACAGAATGGGGGCTAAGTGGAGTTTAGTCACATACTTAGCATACATCTTAAAATCAGGTCTGCTCACCACTCAGGAGTCCAGTCACAGCTTCTCTCCAGTTGCACATGACTTCGATGGCATTGGGTCACGTTCTTCCCCGACCTGATGAGCAGTAACAGCCCTTTTCCTCTTTTTGCTATTTTTTTCCTAAATTCAACTCATTCTTAAATGTTTAAACACTTAAAATGCTGCTTCCACTTTAAGGCCCACCCACAGTCCACAGTAATCTCCCCCTGACTGAAGACTGATTGCTGTTTGGTCACTAGGGGAAGGAAAAACAGTTTTAACAGCCTCTGAATTTTTACTGTGTGTCAGGTTCGATGCAAGAAGGTACTTCCATTTATGTTATCTTCCCCCTTATGTTATCTTTCCCCCTGGTTTCCATACGAGAAAATGTGGCTCAGGATATGAAGGAATGAGCTAATAATGGCTCCAGCCTAGTTCTAACCCAGGTTTTGATGATAAATGTAAGGAAATTATCACCTAATTACAAGGTTTCATGATTAAAAATACAAGAAAAAGAATCTAGTTTAATGGAGAGCCAAAATGCTGCAACAACATGCTTAAGAATAGAGAGCAATCTGGGATCAGGTTAGGTCAGCAGATTGTGGTTACACACACACACACACAGATGGGCAAGTTGACTGTAGACAAAGCAGACAAACTAATCAAAAGTGAGGACAAGAGCAGAGGGCTTTAAAGTTAGATTTCTGAGCCCAAGTCAGAACAACCGCATGTCAGAGTTAGGAGGAAGCACTGGGCCTCAGGCCCCCACACTGGCACAGGGCAGGGGAGAGAGGAGGTCTCGTTGGGTCACTAATGCCCTAGTTCTACTTCCCTGCTGAACAGTACAGTGTTCAAGTCATTTGACTCACTTCTCAGTTTCAGTCTTTAAAATTTATAGCTGCATGGGACGTTAAGAAATAATAGCATAACTTTAAAGTAAACCCCACCTATCCTTGTATATTGTTGAAAATCTGCTATGCAGAGGTCGGCCAAATTTTCTAAGGTATTTAATAGCAAAGCTGAAGCTACAATTTGAGCACTTGGGCACTTGATCCAGTATGCCTTCCTTTCCAACTTCGGTGCCCTGCATTGGCATGCATGGTTCATGAGCAGGGAAACCAGGGATGGAGAAGTCACTGAATCAAAAGATAAGAGTAGGGAAAGCAACACACGGAGGACAGAAAGCTGAGAGTTGGAGGAGAGAAAGGTGGACAAGTATGTTGGAGACATGTTGGAGTATGGTAATGACATATTTTGGGTTCTGAGCTCAAAACTGGAAAAAAAAAAACAGTTTTGAGTTATATCAGTGAATCTCGGCCCTACATGCACATTAGAGCCACACGGCTAAGATTCCGTTTTCTGAGCCCAACAGCAGACCAGTAGACTCATTGTCTTAGTGTGAGTTGGAGCTCAGATATTACAGTTTTAACATTCCTCAGTGAAAACCTTTGGATTACAGGGAACACCCATTCAGGTCCTCTCAGTGTTTGGCCCTGGGACCAATGGCATCAATGTCACCTGAATTGACAAATGCAAATTTCTGCCCCCATTCCAGTAACACCAAGTCCAGAAACTCCAGCATTGTGACCGAGGGGCTGTGTAAACTAGGCCTCCAGCTCATTGAATCATCGGGAAGTTTGGGTGCTGCCACACTAGGCAGACGCCATCCTGTTTAATTAAGCTGTTACTACACTAATGTATGTTACATTTAATACAAGTCAGGACATTTTTCTTCTCCCTACTCCAGAGTTTTATGAAATACTTCATTAAAAATTTTAGGTGACATAGTCAGAAGAGAAACTAATGGCATCTGCAATTGAAAGTAAGTTTTTAATTTGTAGAATGCCTCCCCCGAAATGTTCATTTCCTAGGATCAGCAGTAGGTATGTGTAGCTTTGTCCTTATCCTCTTAACAAGGGGATTGGTTATAAGACAACTGCTGTTGCTCCTGCCTTTGAGATCTTTATACTGTTACTTAACACCTGTATCCTGTGGGTTTTCAGTGTATGTTAACTTAATTAAGCAACTTACATCTGTTTTAGTGTCTCTAGAAAACCACCAGGAACCTTCAGTTGCTCCAGAATGACAAAGCCAGTAAATTTCCTATAGAGTTTTGTAAACTCTGCTAGTTACCAGATCACTTTTAGGTATCACTTAAGGTGTGGAAAGTAGAAACACCTCAAGGCATTTTACTTTCCAGATTTTTAAGAAAAGTTTTTAAGAAATGTAAACAATATTAAATAAATTTCCATTTAATTCTCTGAAGTGAGTCATCATTTCACTGTAACATCTCTTCACAGTGTTTTTCCTACATCTAACAACCCATGACTTTCTCCAAGTGGCAGTGTTCAGTGGCTTTACCTCCTAATACCCAGAGAAAAACACATCAAGTAAATAATTTATATAATATAAATTATGTTCTTAAAAACATCTATATTGTCTTAGGTTCTTTAGCAAATGCACACACAATCCTATTACTTTTCCACTGGTGAACTTCTCTTTAAAAAAGGCTTCTTTCTATATTTCACTCTCTCTGCACCCCCTGCAATCCTTGGTTTTATTTTCCCTTAATTTATGCACAAAATTTTGCTCTTTAATTTTACATTCCCCTGATTTAAGAGTAGCAAGTCTCTTGAATTCTTAATGTTCTTATATATGTATACACATGTATATATATACACACACATATAAAAAACTTTTTCTGATTTGAAAGATAGTCTTCAAGGATTAAAGCATACTAAGTAATATAATGCTCTTTTTAAAACTGCATAAATGTCATTTTTTTAAAAAAAGGCAAGATGAAAGAAAAATATTTCATAGAATTCTAATGTATAGTATGAGATACATTTAGCATCATTTATTAATATAAAAAGTGATAAAGTGCAAACACAGAATTAGCCGTGGAAATTGATCCAGATTGTGTGTTGGGAGAGATGGTTTGGTGGCAAGTCTGATGCTGCGATGGGCAGACTGAAGGGGCTGTGACGCACGCAGGGCTGGAGCAATGGTCTCTTAGGCTCATCCTTCTCTCAGATGTCTCTATTCATGTTCCTTACAATACAGAAGTGGACAGGTTGGATTTTCGGGATGATGAATGTAAAAATACAGAGAACTTACTTAATGGACACATGCTGGTTATACAACACATTTTTGTTGAATCTGACTTTGATAAATATGATCCTTGTATCTAAAAACTTAAACTACCAAGAGAAAAAAGACGGCAAGATATCCCTGTGGTGACCTCACCACTCCCTTTATTTGTTGATTCAATAAATCTACATCAAACTGTTTCTAGGTGGCAGGGTCTGTGCTAAGTGCTCAGTTCCTACCCTTAACCAAAGACAGGCATGAAAAGTTATAATTGAACTTTAATTCCTCTTGAGGCCACACCAGACCTCCCATTTCTATGTGAAGTAATTCACACAACCAAATTCTAAGAGAATGTTGGAGCCACATCATAGCAAAAGATATCAGGGAACAATCAACACTGATTCTCTACTTCACTGTAGCACCAAGAAGGCAGAGTTCCCAGGTAGTTCATCTTACCCAAGAAATGATTCTGTCACTTCTATATTGCTTTGGATTGAAAATTATGGCCACAAAAATATTTCATTCTAGAATGAACCTAACTTGTGGTTTGTCTTTGCTGCTCCTTTCATTCAGTGGTGGAGTTTGTTGTCCCATCTCTTGAATCTAGACTGGACTTGTGACTGTTTTGATAGACACAATGTGGCAGAAGTTACATGATGCAAATTCCAAGGGTAGACCTTAGACTTAGGGAAACCTTAGAAATTCAGGCAGCTTTTACTTCTTTTGTCCCTCTCAGCGCACCACGTGAAGAAGCTAATCTAGCCTCTTGAAAGACAAGAATCCACTGGCTGGTAACCAAGGTGTCACAACCAAAGTCCAGCACCAAAAAGCCAGGCAGTTGAACAAAGCATCTTGGACTCAGCAGCCCAGGTGATCCTCAAGCTACTATCTATAGCTACATAAGTGAGCCAAAGCAAAACCAGCAGAGGAGCTGCCCAGAAAACACAAAATATGCCTGCTTTGTAACAATATCTGCTTTGTAAGATTAACTGCAGATACCCTTACATTTTCTCAAGCTGTCACTGTGAAATCAACCTCTCTTAACACAAATCCTCATATCTTTTGGACCATAGCTGGCAATTACAAATGTTTCCACAGCACTACGTTTTGTAAGAAAAATGGCCAGGAATGAAGGCTGTGGTGTGTGCGCCTGTGTGCGCGTGCATACATAGACGCATGCATATGCGTGTGCATGGGAGAGTGGGTGATTCTGCTGTAAATTAGAAACTATGAGAGACATGCTGGGCTTACAAAGCCCAGACTGGTTTTGAGAAGTGGCAATACGTATGATCTACTCTTCCTCTCTAATGTTGCTCCAGGGTTGAAAATAGCAAATAATATCCATAACAAGTCAAATTGACTCTTTGCCAAAGTTGTCCAACATTCCAATCTATTTTCATTCTTGCCAAGGGTATAAACCCCATCAGTAAAGGCAGTAGTAGCAGGAGAGATGAAGACTGGTAAACATGTGCCATAGCAGCATTCACTTTCCGTAAAAGGTGAAATCCATTTACACTAATTTAGCTGAATGAGAATGAGTCATTTGCTTAATGGATAATTTTAACTTGATTTCCAAAAAGTGGATTAAATAATTGAAAAACTTCAACACACAGCAGAATAGTTGTTGTAGTATTGGGGAAAGGAACCAGAGCCAGGTCTCTCAGCAACTTAAGATGGGAAATTCCTATTAGTCAACCTATCAATAAGGCTTCATTATGAAGCAACATTCTAATGGCTTGGCTTCAGTGCTGACATGCTGCAGGCATTTGCACCATTACACCAAGGTTGTAGGCTATCCTGATAGGCCTCATGCTGTTAGTCCACTTTGTTAAATAGAAGTTGATTTTATATTTAGCTGTGCATGGAGTGTACAGATGAAACAAATCACTTCTATAAGCTCAACAAGATGAATAGTTGCTGTTGAAAGCTAGCAAGGAGCTGGATGCAAGATTAATATGCAGTCCTAAGTTTCACTTCCCACAATTTTTATTGATTGTGTGAAAAACTACTAAAATTCATGATTTCTTAGGTGAGTTAGATTGAACCTCTTGCATAGCTGTAGTAGATGTAATTTCTCTGAAATGTATCATTTGTCCACAGATATAGCTTTTCATTTGGGACTACATGCAATGAATTCTGTGATGAGAGCTAAGCCTCTCTGATGGCACTCTTTGCCACAAGCACCCAGTTCCCAGGCTAGCCTCTCTGTGCTCTGGTCTCTGCCAAATTGCCTCCTTGAGAGAATTTTTTAAGTATCCCCTACTGATGTGGTCCAAATACCAGGACTTGTTTGGTATTTGTTTTTTCATTCCCACAAACCACAGAAGATTAAATATTGATATATCTTAGAAGATCTTTCTACTAACATCTGAATGACATTCCAGCTATTTTGACACAGCATTCCATCTTCTTTCAGTAGGCTTGAGAAAGAGAGAGGACATTAAACCCTCCCTTAATTATCTTAGTTTCATAGTTTAGACCTAGATTTTGGAAGAATGAAAGAGAGGATTAGACTAGGTTTGGTTCAGGGCATATATTCCAGTTCTATTACTACTCTGTAGTTTTAGAAAATATGGGGATACATTTCAACTAGTATATTTATATATTTTTCTTTCTATTGAAATCCATTTTTTAGCAAATTCTTGAATTTAATTATAGTACTAAAATATTGATTTTGGTGGTGTTCATGACTAAGTTTTATTTTAGGACTTGTATTCTTTCCCATTAGTTGGTCATATAGCAAAACACAATAAATGAGAATATTGGTGGAATGATTGTTCTCACCTTGCTTTTTAAATAATTACGGTATTTGATTAAAAGCTTTGCTGCATCAATAAAGAATCAAACCTGTTAATGTATATTGAGCACATTGATCCTTCATGTGAACCAAGTTTTGCAATGAATTTGGGATTTGATTTTCATAAAATGTCCTTTGCATAAATTGTGAAACTTGAAGCTTTAACTATCCCTTTGGCTCAAAGTCCAGCTAAGGTCTATTTCTCCCAAAGTTTCAACTCTGACTATGTAACAAGTTTATTCCAAGACCTGACTTCCAGAAAAGGTTCAGATATAGTGACTATAGCTACTATATATCTTATATTCTAAGTTCATTTCTGTTTAGACAATAGAATTTTTAATCCCTCTATATAGCACACTTTTGGTTTCTCAGGGGCCTAGATACCAACACAAATTTCAAAGCTATTGATAATGAGTTTGGTAATAAGATAAGACACTGAAATAAGAGAATCAGACACTCATTTTTAAAAAACCAGTGATGGTGCTTGTTTAGTATCTCTTCTCACAGATCTTGGATGGTACCAGGTATTTCCTTGAATGTAGGTCATAGAAGATATAGGTAAGGGAAACCCTTACCATTCCACATGGGAAAGAGCTGCTAAAGGGTAGCTGCTTAGAGCAGTCTGGCCCTGCTTCACAGGGAGTCTGAGCCTGGCTGATCCATGCTGGAGGCTTCCTTATCTCCAGAACAGGCAGAAGGTGATGGTATGGTACCCTGGATCTCCTCTACAGACAAGCATCTCCCTTGGACCATGTTCAGTGTGATTTAGAAGAGATGTTTCTGACTGTATTTCCCACTACAAACTCTGCCCCCCCCACACACACACTTTTCTGGCCTTCATAATAAAGTTTAGCGAGCATACCTTATGGCACTCTGATTTCCAAAATTACTAAGGCTGATTTTCTGACTCATGTGTATTAAGTCTAAATATTTATTTGGCATTCATAATGATATTCAGTCATATGAAACCAAGGGTTGCCCCGGCTGGTGTGGCTCAGTGGACTGAGTGCCAGCCTGTGAACCAAAGGGTCACCAGTTTGATTCCCAGTCAGGGCACATGTGTGGGTTGTGGGCCAGGTCCCCAGTACGGGGTGCACTAGAGACAACCACAAATTGATGTTTCCCTCTCTTTCTCCCTCCCTTCCCCTCGGTCTAAAAATAAATAAATAATATATTTAAAAAAAGAAACCAAGGGTTAATGGTCCCTTGGTTTCTTATCACTGAATATCATTATAAAATAATAATGACATACTATTTCTTGTAATAATTTTAACAGTGAATGTGTGAATATATAACAAAACCCTCTCTTAAACAACGCCTCACATGAAGACATAACTGTGGTTCAGCTGGATGTTGCTGAAAAACACTGCCTCCTTGCTACTCTCTGCACTGTGTTACGTATTAAAATTTAACTGCATTTTAGGAAGATTTATCCACCTAGAGATTTGAAAATCTATAAGGTTGCTTATTTCCCACATTGTCTCCAGTGTGCATTACTGCAGAGTTCTAAATTACTTGTTTAAACGGGCCACCACTTACGTGGCTGAAAGACGAATTGTGCTAGGTTAGGCACACATTTATAGAAATGAAATGGCCCTTGTGTACATATAATAGGTGTGCTTAAGCTGTAGAGACAAAATACAAATGTAAAATGCACAAGGTAAATCTGTCCCAGGAGAACTTTAATTTTCCCAAAATGCATTTATGCACAAATATTGTATTCAATGTTCTCCATGAGTTGTGCTGTGCTAATGGTGCCATTAAAAATGTTACTTTGTTAGTCCACTAAACTGAGATTACTGTTTTTAGTTGCTTATGTATTGAAATATGCTTATATTAATATCATGGCACAACACAAAGTATTTTAGATATTTATATTATATGTACTTGATGTATATGATATATAACATTATATAGAATATACCTGATTAATCCAGGACCTATCACGATTTGAAAATATAGGCAAATATAAAACATTCACTGAAACATTTTTTGATGTATAAATACTATGCTATATCCTATTACAGGAGAATCTACTGCAAATAGAATTGCTTTATCTCCCTCTCCTTCCCATGTTGCTTACTTCTACAACATTTGGTATCATGGGAATCATCACAGAAAATAAATGATAAATGTGATCCCTTGTAAACACCGTGATGTTACCTTATAATTATCATGCAAGTGGTTGTTGGGCAAATCTGTCCCACTTTGTCTGACTCTGGGTTGGAGGATGGTGGTACTAGAAATGCTAATTTAAACCTCAATAAAAACATTGAGTTGCCTGATATATCTCTGTCTCTCTCTGTTTCTCTCAAACACACACACACACACACACCCCATATGAAGAGAAGCCAGTGGAGAGAGAGAGACCAAGCCTGAGCCTTTCTGCTACATAAAATTTAGCAGCCGTTAAACAAATAATTGCTTCATTTTAGAAGCTTATTCTAATTAAACATTAGTCACACACTCTCCCTTGACCTCTGCTTCCTGTGTTAAAAATCACCATCCTAAAAAGCTTACTTTATGCATTCCATAATTATAAAAAGTTACCAGAAGAATGTGGTTTTATTTTGTTGTTGCCTTTTGCAAAGGGAAAATAATGTCCACATATCTGTGTATGTACATGCATAAATTTATATGTGTTAAGATACATGATTGTTTTTCACAAAATTTTTGCAGTCATGTTCCAAAAAGCACAAGTGAGATGAGAGAATATGGGTGATGCTGGGAAAGAGAGGCTGGAGAAAGGAAAACAATAGGTACAAATTTCTACCAGTTTCCTGGGGCATCCATAGCAGCTGCTTAATGATACATGTATCATTACATCCTGGAGTAGTTGGAGGGCAGAAACAGACTTGATTACACTGCAGACAATTGTTTCACAATAATTCTAGGCCATTTTTCATTAGCTGTCTCCCCTCACAGCAAAACACAGGGTAATTTTTTTTAAGGAACAAAACAAAACAAAACAAAACACCCTTATACCACAGAAAGGTTGTCCGGCAGTTAAAGATTTTTAATAATTCATCATGCGAAACATTTTAAGCTAAATGCTAAATTTCTCATATATGACAACAAAGATGAGCAGAGAAAAACAGAGCTTAACTTGATTTTATAAAAACAATAGGGTAGATGAAAGAAATTGCATTCTCACTTTTCATGATTACACTATACATTTTTTTTATTACCTTGCTTTGTCTGACAGGCTTTGTCACTGCTAGGTAGAATAAAAAAGGGGTAGTTTTCAGCAAATTGATTAAGAAGCTGATTTCTTTTTAAAAGATGCATAGAAAATTCTCTCCTCCTTGTCATTTAAGTAGTTTTACATATCAGCTAATGGGTATCATACCAAAGTTCCCTTTTAAATTTTCTTTCTAAGGAAGAGGAAGAATTCCAGTCAACATGAATATCTTTCAAAGAGTAACATCAGGCAGATTAGGACTTTATTTTCACTTGACATGATAATGACAATGATAACAGTTGTAAGAAGTTATGTCTCAATTAGCAACTATACTATCTGAGTACTTGGTAGGTATCAACTTACCTAATCATCACAACTACCCTCTGATGAAGGCACCCCTATTATTCCCATGTAATGGAAGCCAGGGCTGGGGCCTTCAACCCGTCTTCTGCACAGCTCTCCCGGGCAGCCTGGTGAGGCCCTTGGAGCTCTTCCCAGAATTATATGTTAAATGGATAAAATAAAATACATCAGATTACCAAGAAAATCAATTATATTGAAATAGTTAACAAAATATTCACAAATTATTATACAATTATATGTAACTTCATTAATGCATCTAAAAAGAATATTTGTGGGACAAGTCTAATAAAGAAAATTTCAAGGCAGTGATACATATAAGCAATATTTTAAGAAAACCTCAACAACTATTATGAAATAGACCCCTGTGATTTCTATTGATGACTTAGTCACAGTGTTGCTAATACTAATGTGATTTTTTTTTGTCTACCACCATAAGCATGGGAATCCTAACTTTTGGTTAAGATTAGTGAAAATAAAGTACTCTTTTTTTCCATACAATTTCATGGATGCCCAATTTTGAACTGTTGATAGTCTCACTTCATGTGCCATCCTGTACCAAACTCAGAGAGAATTTAAATTAGTCATCCAATTCATTAAAGAGACATGGCAAAAAGTGTCAGGTAAACAAGTTTAGAGAATTTGGGGGCTATTTTTACAAAAATATAGCAACCCATATAAATAGTTTCTACTATGGAATCTTTTGGGTTTTAATGTAAAATTTCATTTTGGTTGTACACACTTTCGTATCCTTCAGGATTTGACATTTTTAATATAAGATTGAAAGAAGAAAGGTATAAATGCCAAAGGTCAAAGGGCCAATGTTGACTGGAAAGGTTTTCACCTGGGATTTGGCTTACCTTTACTTAAGAAGTTACAACTCGTATCGTTCTCTCCAACAGAGCCCAAGTCAGCGCCCTTAGAGGCCACCTGTCCAGTCTTACCCCTGGAGCTGCCTTCGCAGGGTCTGTTCACCCTTTATGCTGGTCTCCTCTCCTCCTCAAGGCCTTTTTGATGACCTTACCCTTCTTTCATCCTCTGCTTTCCCCACTTTATGCCTACTGTTTGGAGCAGGTGTTTTGTACGTCCTGATGTTGCCTAGTATCTTTTACCTAATGACAGTCTTTTTGAAGTTATCGGTTAATCATATTATATATTTCCTTTGCATATTTAGCATAGAAGGTGTATGGAGACTTCTTGCTAAATTTTGTCTTGCAACCTTGATTTACAGAATTGTGTGTGTGTGCAGTGTACAGTTAGTCAGTTTGTAATTTGTGGTTTAGTCTAGAATCATAATGCCAGTGTGATCCCCAAATATTTAATTAGAGGTGCACATTCTATTTCTCTACTCACATTTTTAACAGTACTATTTTCTGTATTCTGCTTTTTCACTTTGTGAAAACTCTGTACAACATTCCATTATATCAATCAAAAATGCACATCTTAATAGTATGTGTCCTGTGATTGTAACAGAACCACTGGGTTCTAATTGCCTGCCTCCAGTAAGAACCGGAGTCTTATGAAAAGGAGAGGAACTATTTACTCAAAAGTTGTGTAGGTTTAGAATAATGGTGGGATTCTTCCATGAAATCCCACTTGCTTTAGAAACAAGAAAACATCCACAAACACACTGTCCTGCCTCCCCTTGTCAAACCAGGCCAATCGGAAGTACTGTCTCTCAGAAACAGAAATGGAGGTATCTAGTTTAGCTGGGTAGATACCTGTCAGTACTCCAGCTCCTTCCAGTTGTCCCTGCTTGCCTAGCCTCCTGCTCTCCATCCAAAACTGCATCCACAGGGTAGGCCGGTGGGGGGGGGGGTCCTTTGGCTCCTTACAAACCGTGTGGCCAAGACAGCATGGCTGCTCCAGTACCTGAGTTTAAATCTCAGTACCTCCGAGTTTAAAGCCCAGTGTGGACCTTCCTCTGTAACCCCACTTCCGACTACTCCCACACTGGTTACACCTGCCAGTAGTCTGGTCTCTTCTGCTTTTCTCAGCTGCCATTGTTAGCCCTGCAAGCATGGACCGGTGATGAAGGAGCTACCACTAAGCCTTTCTCACAGATGCAGTAAGGTCCTCCCGTTACAACATGAGTTAGAGTCATGCCCATCTCCCTGGCTTCACTGTAGGCACAGCTACTTAACAGTACTAAAACACTGGCCAAGTTCTTCAGATATGCAAAGTAACTCAATGGCTCTGCCTTACTTCCCCTCTCCCCATCCAGGCTGTGGAGGCTTCTGGGTTTGTTTTTTCCATATTCCCCAGGGATGGGGAGCCTCTCTGGTCCAGGGAGAGCCCAGCCCAAATAACCCAAGTTCTGGACCTCATTCCACACCTGCTACATGATAAATCATGTTAAAGACCTGAATTGATGCAGCAGCAAGAACAGGCTCTCTATAATTTGTCTTCTCTATAAATTGGCTAGGTTCACCAATATTTGCATCCCCACTGCAGCCATGGTGCTGGGTTCTCACACCATCTTCAAGAACAAGGCGATGCTCTTGAGCAGAGGAGACTGATTATCTGTAGGAATCAAAATTGGTTATGGGGGTTCATATAACTAGATATTCAAACAAGAAAAACCTGATATATTAAAAATTATTTTGACTGTTTCAGGCTGAAATTGTGCATGGAGTAGTATTGGTGTTCAGTAAATATCTGCGGGAAGAATAAATGAATAATTACAAAGTTCTGTTTTGACAGGTATTCTCCCATTCTTATTGTCAATTTTTGCAGAAAGAAATAAAATGTTATAGACAACAGAATTCAAATTTAAAATACAGCAAGTCATGGTGTGGCAATTAGTTTCTTAGTTAAAATGATGGTCAAATTTTATTGTTGGATGGTGTTCTTAATTAACCAAAATCTTACATAATGTTTGATTTATTTGTAAAGTACTTTTTAAAAAGGTAATTCTGTAAATCCACAGCAGCTTGGATGTTTAACCTGTCCCTGAAAAACCTTTAATTCCTGTCATCAGAGAACCAGTGCTGTGGATATTGACTTCCCCATAGCAGTGTTATTTTTAACTTAATATTCTTTTCATGAAGGTTATCTCTCCTCATTCATCTAGGTCATAACAACACCCTCCAAGAAAGTTTTGTAATTTTTTTCACTAGAGTCTTACACTTTTTGGTGAGAGTTAGTTTTAATTATAGATGTTATTGTGAATAAACTTATATAAAACTTAATTTTATCTTTTTTTGGAATTTTGAACTCAACATGTACTGCTTCCATTCCTCTGGAAAATAAATCACCAAGGTGGCAAAGTTCACAAATTAGCTGAGCCTTATTAACAGTTCCTAGAGGAGAGAGGGGAAGAAGAAAAACAACAAGAAATGTAGTATGGCCTCTATGGAAGTATACTCAGAAGCAATCCTGAAAGTTTCTGCAAGATCTCAGCCTGACAAAGGATCATGGTTCAGAATTAAGGTCCTGCTTTAAAGAAAGTTCTGCCTGTCTGTCCCTAGATGAACAGTTGGGAATGAACATACCCCAGATCTAGTTAGGATGACATCAGAATTCACATTAAAACACAGCAGGGGATGGGTGGCAATGTTTCTTAGGTGAAAGGGTGGTGAAACTTGCTTTGATTTTGGTTGCTGTTTAAAACACTCACTCTCTAGTCTATATGGGGCAACACACATGAAAACAGATAGTTAAGGCACACATTACTGTCTGTTAATGTGGACGGCGCAGAGAGGAGGTGCATTTAGCATTGTCAGGGCCTTAAAGGAGATCACACACACACACACACACACACACACACACACACACACACACACACATATTTTTAAAATAGCATCTTCAAACAATAATTTAAAACAGCAGAGGGATCAACCAAAATTTAGCTGGGAAGTGGTGACTTGCTGTGGAAAAAAGATGCATAGTGAAGTGTGGGAGAGGCTGAAGGAGCAGCATCTGTAGAAGTAGCCTGAGGCTAGACTTTGAAGTGCCTTATCAGCCTTGCAAAGTCCTTGGACTTTTCTTCTGAAAACCAAACCAAACCAAACCAAAGAAAACAAAAACAACCAACTGAACAAAAAATCTCTTAATAGAGATTTTGAAGCAGAAGAGTGAAATAATTAGATCTGTTTTATGGAAAGATTTTAGCAACTCTGTATCCAGGCATTTAGAAAAGTTTGTCTCTGGCATATTTTTCACAATTTTTCAAGTCAATTTTTTCTACTTTTCTTTGCCTAACACATCCTTTCTCCTTTCCTCCACTCATTAAGCCAGAAGCAAACTGGGTACCACAACAAAGGCAAAGTCATTGCCTTCCCACGGAAAGGTAATGTTATACTGTCTCCACCATTGAGCCCACTGCTTTTCACTGTAAGAACTGTGGCTCATGATTGCATCAACAGCCACCAGCTGAAGAACCACTGCTACTTTCTGTAAGCTAGTGCTGTCTGAGAAGCCTTTGCAGTCTGGCTGACAGAGTTTGGGGGACACTTCATTGTGAGCAGAATGTGGAGTAACTCAGGAGACCTGAGATCTTCAATGTTCACAAATAAATTTCTTGAAAATGAATTCTTCTCAAAAGGTAACTTAATCTCTGTTCCAAGGCATTGAATAGGAAAGGTATCCTGGAAAAGCAGTTATTAAAAGTTTTAGAGCCAATTTGTAAAGAAAAGGGAAGTTAAGCCAAGAGGACTTGAAATGTAAGAGATAACACAATAAGAGAAATAGCTGTCTTTTCTAACTTTATTCATTAATTTCTGACATCTTTGCATACATGCTTCAAATGTTGAATTTGATTTCTTTCAACATAAAATTTCAATATGCTGAAAGAATTCAAACTAAGCAATTGTTTAGAATACTTAACTAGATATCCTAGAGATAGTATAATATAAATGTTAACAATAATTTGCCCTTCATTTACACCAAAAGAGTTTGGGGTAACTCTTGGGGTTATCTGTTATTTGGGGTAAATAACAGATATTGCTTCCAGTTGGACTTATAATAATTGCAACCGGTGAGCAGGAGAGTAGGAAAAGGGTGACTGGTCTGTCTGCTACAGTGACAATACAGCCAGGGGTAGGGCAGTTCTGCTGGCCATTCCCTCCTTGTCCCTGTGAGAGTAGAGTCTCTGTCCAGAGAAGTGGGTCAGGTCTCTAGAAGACCAAAAGATCATACTCTTCTACATTTCTACGACTGTGAAGTAAATTTTAGGGTTCCAATGCAGGTACTAGGAATCCTAAGAACACCACAGGTAGGGAATGAACAAAGGTAGAATGTAGAGCTAAAAGCATCAATGACTACAAGCAGTTAATTGTTAAGGTTCAGAGTAAGAACCAGCATCTTTGACCTGACTAAGAGCAAAGTGTAGGGAGTTAGGGAGAATTCTGAAGCAAACATCATGTTTAATAGCTTACAAAACTATTTGAAACATCTTAAAATGATGCAACTCTTTGACCTGCATATGACATACCTAATAACATCCATCCCTCTGAGTCTGTGTTCCTGAATCTAGCAGTGGGATATTTGGATGTCCACTTAGTACAGGAAAAGGTTTTATTTTTATTTTTTTTTTGAGGCTTCTGCAATGAAAGTAGTGTGGATGCTTCATAGGTGTCTGGGGGAAATTCTGAGTTTTCTAGAAGAAATACAAATAAATTAGTGTTAGAATGTTTGTGAGATGGAGGGTATAGATTACTTTAGGAAGGTGTCACTTTTCATTTGCTTAAGCCCTGATTTAGACATCTGGAAAAATTGTTTTAATGGGCAGACTGACAAGTTACCAACTTCTTCATAGCTTGTAACCATAAATGTCAAATCTCTAAAAATTAAGGGAAAAATAAACATTAAAATATCCAACAATAGGAATCTAGTGAAAACACATGACACATTTGAGCTGAAGTTATTCATAAGCTGCTTTCAGAAAATCAGACCCTTCTTCTCTCATTTCATAGGTTTGCTAAACCATGTTTAGCTAGTCTGCTTCAGTGTCTTCTGGCACGTATCCTCATTTAGCATCGGTGATGCTCACTGAGTTTTCTGAGCGCCTCCCAAAAGAAGGGAGGAACAGGATAGCCACCTTCACGTTTGCCCTGTCGTTTAAGCTGCCCCCCAGAGACCTAGCAATTGGGTGACCACAGAAAACTCTCTCTCTCTCCAATAGTTATATATTTTATAGCTCTACTGCCTTCACACACACACACACACACACCACATACATAGTAGGGTGGCAAGATTTAATAAATATAAGTAGAAGACAGTCAGATTTTAATTTCAGATAAATAGAAAATAAGTTTTTAGTTTAACTATGTCCCAAATATTACATGGGCAGATGTCAGGGATTTTGCTTATGCACATACATGTGCCTCATTGGAGCAGGAAACTGTATTGAGGATAATGGGTTGGCATTGTCGGAGAAAGATTCTGGACTAGGAGACAGGAGGGGATGTTAATATTGATACTGGGCAGTGATTAAAATTATACAGAGGGGCTTTGTATCCCAATTTTGTCAGTCTGATAAAATTTTGGAAGTGATTTAACTTTTCTAATCCTGTTTCCTTATCTGTAAAATGGAGATAATTATAAGGTATAGTGATAACCTTTTCTGAGCACTAAGGAATAGGCACTATTCTATAGACTTTATATGTATTAACTGATTTAATTTTTACACTAACACTACGAGACAGGTATAATTATGAGTGATGTTCCCATTTTATGTCTGGGGATGGAGGGCACTGAGAGGCTAGGTAACACCCCTTGGGACAGAGGTACTTAGTTGTGGAGCTGGAATACATTTCAATCCAGGAAGAAGGGTTAACTCTACCTATAGAGTCAAGAAATAAAGTGTGTATGACATCACACCCATTGATGGTAGCCAGTCAGTGCTTAATCTGTGATGTCACAAACCTCATCAACGGCCCTGCCTGACTCCTTGGAAGGGTAAGTAAGATTTATTATAAAAGGTAATAACCCAAAAGAAAAGTTAGAACTCCCTCCAAGATGGAGTGAGTGACTAAAATCCAAAGAGGGAATCCTCATGATGGTTCCCACTCCCCAGCAACCCTCACTAGCTAGGACAAGGCAAATCCAAAATGCTGGAGGTTCTGCTGAGAAGACCCCACACAGTTGTAGTCATTCCTAACCTGGATCCCTTCCACGGCATGTGGCTTAAAGGCAGGTGCCATCAGTGGGACTTCCAGGGCCTGCCCTTCAGTGTTTTCAGCTTACCTTTTCATTGGTGTTTGTTTATTTATTTATTCAAAACTATTGATTGAGCTCCTTGTATGTTACACACGTTGAGTGATGGTGCAGGTTTTCAGAAAACCCACATAAACACAGCAGACCTGTGGCCATGATGACACAGTTTGTGGAGAGACAAATCTATAAACATGGGATTTCAATGCAGGGTGATACATGTAAC
This sequence comes from Anoura caudifer, assembly GCA_004027475.1. Taxonomy (NCBI): domain Eukaryota; kingdom Metazoa; phylum Chordata; class Mammalia; order Chiroptera; family Phyllostomidae; genus Anoura; species Anoura caudifer. The sequence goes on along the minus strand of PVKU01004502.1, from coordinate 89,770 downwards.
GACATCAGAGGTGGCTCAGAATGCAGAGTGATTAGGTCTGCTTCAGGCGGAGGAGAGGGTACACAAGGGGGTTGGTGAGAGAAGACAACTGCACGGGGCAATGACAAGAGATATGACTTGGAAGGGAATACTAATAGCTCCATTTTTTTGAGCTCCTATTGTTTCAGAATCTAAGAGTTTTACCTGTGTTAATTCATTTAATAAGAAAAACACTGCTTACTCTTGTCCTCAGTTTACACATGAGGAAAAATGGAAACACAGAAAATCAAATTCAAATACCTTATTCCAAATTACACAACTTATGCAGCTGAGGTAGGACTTCAATACTGCCATTTGCTTTGGAGTCTATGCCTTTTACCACAATACCATGCAATTCAAATGAGGGGCTTCCTGCTTAAAAATGAGGACCGGTTCCACAGCTAAGGACTAACAAATGCACCTTAGTGAAAGTGAGGGGTAGGGACATAGTTGGGGGTGACAGGACATGAAACTGGATTGTTATGCTCTACAGGATCTCTGCTATGATGGTTTGAATTTTAATTTGTAAACTTTGAGAAGTCCTAGAAGGATATGAAGCAATGAATAAAAGTATCAGATATGCATTTTAGAAAGATAACTCTCTGAAATTGGGAGGACACATTGGCAAGGGTTTTGCTGGAGACAGAGGAATCAGTGATGAGATTCTTGTAATAATCCCACCCAGATGGGAGGTATGGACTCATTTCTGTGTGTGTAGTATCCGTCACTGCCCCTCCTAAGCAGAAGTCTTTCAGAGATAGGATGTTATTTGAAAGGACTATTAAAATGGATGAGAATGTATGTGAGCTTGTTGGCACTTTATCCAAGAAATCTATTTCCAGGTGTCAATGCAGGAAGGCAATTGTAAGCTAAGATGATCAAATCATTGAAAGTAGATGTAGAGTTTAGTCTCAGTTAACTATAAACTCTTGATACTTTCTAAATGTAACTGCAAATCTTCTTTGCTTTTTATAAATATTTAATAATAGGGGATTGCATCAGAAGTCTGTATCTCTAAAATCTTAATTGCTCTAAAGAAAGCATCTGCAGACTTAGGTATTAACACACCTAATTGTTGTCAGAATGCATTTATCAACCTAGATAATAGTTGAGATGCAAATGATAGTCTTCAAATCTTTGGATGGGTAGAAATAGAAGATTGATAGCTTTAGTTAGACATGAGTTATTTTTACAGATAGGCTGTGTAATGCAATCCAATTCTTCATTAGCAGAGTGTAGAATTTTCCATTTTTCTAAATTTTGTTTTTAGATATTCACTGTTCTCTATTCCACATGAATTCAGAGTTCACTGTTGAAGTCATAAGTAACTATTAAGGCCTTGTCTGTTATTTTTTTTGTTCTACTCAGTTTATTCACCCTTTGAGGCCAGGCACTATTCAAGTCCCTCAGAGAAGCAGGGGACCAAACAGGAAAATTCGCTGTCCTCATCAGAATTGGACTCAGGTAGGGAAAATGCAGACCAAGCAAATAAAACATGTAAAACATGGGAGCCAGATTACTCAGACACTTTTAAAGCCTTAAGATTTTAGTCTAAGTCAAATGAACTCAAAATGGATGAAATTTTTGACTTTACTCCTTGCTTTATCTCTTGATTTTATTTAATAAAAAATATTAAATGGCGATCTGGAATTGGCGATCTGGAGGCACACAAAGCAGACAGAAAGTCAAAGGACTCTCATTCTTGTCTTTTCCACAAATAATTCTAATTTAGTTGAAAGTAACTATTGTCAGTTTATTTGAAAATATTGTTATGGTAACTTTCCCACATTTCATCTAGACAAGAAATACCACCCAGAACTTAAATTTTTGTAATGCATGAAACAACAGCTAATATATTCAGAGAAACAATCAATATTTTCTAGAGAAACTATCATGATTCAAAGTTAATCTGTTACAAGGAAAGGAACTGGAATTGGTTACTGACATGCAATCATTCATTTCTTATTTTACCAACAGTAATTAAATTGCCTGGAACTGTTGTCATTTAACAGCCTATTAATTGACTAATGTGCATTACTTGCATTCAGAGGATAGGTAAAATCCTGGGATTAAGCAAGAAGTAAAAGAGATTTGTAAACTCTGCCTGTCATCCTCAAAGGGGTAAATTTACCTCACATTAGAAGGTAATTTATAAACGCACAAATAGCTAGTGCTTCAGAAAAGGGAAACATGTCAATCTGAAATTATAGGAGCAACAAGGGACTGGGAGCCTTCCTGAGAATCATGGGAGTTGATCTCTTAAAATCTTTCTTATGAGCAGGAGGATCCACCATCCTTTATCCCCCAACAAGAGGCTGTCTTCTGCTGTAACTTCTTTTCTCATAAAATCTTGCATTCACCCTTGCCAAATCATCAGGTTGCTTCTGAGATGACTTGCACTCCTATTTGGAGTCATTCTTATTTTTGTACCATAGAACTCTGCTGTGCATCTATGGTTTCCTTTATTTTCCAGTTTTAGAATTTTAAACATTAATGTTTTATAGGAACCTGTAGAATATTTTGAGGGCCTAGGCTGTGTGTTTGTCAGAGCCTGAGATCTTTTCATCTTTGAAACTTCAGTATATTAAATAGGCCTGAAACATGGAAGAGATCAAAAGATGTTCAATATACTCAATTGGGAAAAGAGATAATTTACTATAAGTTAGGTTAAAAGGAAGTGACAAAACTGACATTCACTAGATCTATTAAAATTTTTAGTTCTGGCATCTCATGATCTTAAATTGCTGGCAATCCAAAGCAAGTATCTCTCTTACTCATGAATTTCCTTCAAAGGATCTTATCCCCAAACATTTTCATAAGATTTCTCTGAGCATACATAAGAATCCTTGTCTTCTTTCTGAAATCAAAGAACTTTCTTTTTTTGTACTTCAGGCAGAAATTCCCTTTAAAGGTCCCATTACCCTTGCCAGGAAACGTTTCTCTCTCATCCCATTCAAGTCCCAGGAAGCATTTATACTTTCTCTGGTTTCAGAGTTCTGTGTTCTGTTGACCTTGCCTGAGTAATGTCTCCCCAGAAGGAAATACTCTGCTGTCCAATGCCTCAGTTTACTTTCTGGGAAATGGAAATGATTATGCTTTTCTAATTTACTGACACATAACAAAGTTGGAGAATTACTTTGGCTTAAGGTATGAATGGGGAAGAATAAAGCCAGATGTCATTGTTTTCCTTTTCATTTGGGGTCTTTGATAACCCATGCCTTTGCTAACCCATGCCTTTGCTTCTCATCCACTGTGGATAACATGAAGTGGTCTCACTAACTCTCTAACAGAATTGACCCACAGAATATTTTGTGGTGTCTTGTTTCTGAACATTAGTTCTTTGGTGATAATGTATAAATAAAACACAAGGTTTAAGATTTAGTTCTATGTTCTCAAACATAAATTCTGAACTGGCTTATTTATCCTTGGTTAATTGTCAGTCTCCAGTGGAAAGATGCTTTCCTTATAAACAGAAAACTTGAGTGGTATGGTAGGTGTGAATTAGTATAAAATGAAATTATGAATTTTTTGTGCCCACTTAGTCTGATATGTGATCTTTGGTGAGTCTGAATTTCAGTTTATTCATCTATGATATGGCAGGGTCAAATCAGGGGAGTTCTAAGGAATTATTCTTCTATGAATCTCTGGAAACTAAATAGAACTGATTGTACTAATGGAAATAGAATTCAAGTAGGTTTGTGCATTTATCTGAGACCAATTCCAGCTCTAATCAAACTTATCCAAAGAGGGTAAAATATTTTTGCTGTTCTTTTGGGGATTCTATGCACAAAAGTTTAATGCTCTTCACTTCCTTCAAACCAAACTAGCCATAAGATTAACTTTACCAGTCTCTCTGTCTATGTATCCAAACTATTAAGTTTTCTTTTTAAGGTTATTTTTGTGTACAATGTAAAATTCTTAATATCTTGTCTGTGAAAGGCTGCTAGAAGAAAGAATAATGGCCAAATTGTCTATCTTGGATTCCTTCAAAACATATTCTACCAGAAATCCTAATTGTGAATCCCTAATATGTGTAGATTTTCTGTGTAGATGTGTGATATTTTCCCATTAAACAGTACTCTTTAAGTATAGGTTTTGAACAAATGTGAATATATTTATATATTTTCTATTATTTGATTAGTTTAAAAAACTTTATTCAGTACCTAACACTGAATATACAAGATGTTGTGCCAAAGTACTTCACATGTGTTGTCTCTGCTCAAATTCCAGAGTGGACTGCGTCCTTTTGCTGTTACTTCAAAGATGGTATGAAAGACTCATCAATAGGTTTCCTGTCTCAGAGGCACTTGATTCTGAGCCTTATTTGTAATTATGGATAGAAGGCCCGATTTTATAGTAAAGAGATGGCTGATGTCAGGAGAAAAAGCAGGGAGTTCAAAAAGAGACACTTTCCAAGGTGCTAGGTAATAGATCCTTTCCTCTGACAAAGGCTGAAAGGCATTCAACATAAGAGATTGTTGCCTGATACCGTGCAATCTCATTAAAAGCAATAAATGAACACATTCAACTAATATCTGAATAGTATTCTCAAATTTAAACTCAAAGGACAACACAGTGCATTTTCACAACAAATTACTGACCTCATAATTTTCTAAAGGAATCCTTTGTGCATCGTAAGCTGATGGTTCACCTAATGCCTCTGTGGAAATACACAGACAGAGCAACCAGACTGGCTGGGTTAAAAACTGCAACATTATTTTTCCTAAATCCCCAACATTCATGATTTCATTTCAGTAAAACAGTAATTTAAACAATGACTAAATATATAAGAAAAATATATTGAAGATTATGGAACAATTTATCAATAATGGTAGGACATTTTTTGCAGTACTTTTAATGTATCACTTAGGACCATATTGATTCAGCATCAAAGTTCTCAGAAACAAGCCTCTTACCAATATCTAAGATTCTGATGTTGTAATTGAACTAGAAAATGTAAGATTTCCACTGTTTCTGCTGAGAATTCTTCCCAATAAATGTATGTTTTCCACTGGGGCTAAAACCACTGCTACTTGTGTTTTTAATTTTTCCTCCTGTTTCTTTTTCATATTATTCAGTTTTCTTTTTTTCTCTCCTTCCCCAGCAAAACAGATATATTAGACACTATTTATTCCTCTAAGACAACTTGCACTTTAGGGGCCCATTTGAATGATAAACTTTGTTATAACTTATAGCCAGAAAACCACCAGTGTGCAGTATGAAACAATGGGAAAATGTATTAATGCTTAACTCTATAAGGTGGCTGAGTGAAACTTAGCAGAGATAAGCTTTCACTATTTCTCCCATTGTTTTATGTGTTTTTCTGTAAAAAAAAGTTTAAGGAATGTCTCAGTTTGCAGCCTCACTGAGGAGACAGGATATCTATATCTGAACTTAATGAGTTACATATTATAACATTAGCATCACACCATTGTTTGCTGAAAGGAAAAAGAACACTGAACTAAGGTTATGGTTCTGATCTTAGTGCTAAGTAGATGTGTGGCCTTGGGTAAGGTATTTCATCTTTGAACATTTGGAAACAAAGAACTGGGCAAGGTGGTCTCTAAGGATCTTCCACTATTGTTGTATGCCTTGACTGTGGGTTTTCCAAAGCTTGAGGAAAGCAATAAAGAGCTACTTGAAGATATCTGACTGAAAACATCTACCATTAGGGGAATTAAACAATTTCCAGGGAAATGGAATCATTCTAATAAGAGGAGTCCTTGGGTAAGTAGTTTGATGAGTTTCACTGGGATAAAGAAGGAATTTGGTTTACTCTTCTGACGAGACGGCTGTAGAATTAGTACCTTCTCATCAGGGTATTGGGATTGTATATCCCAGATGTAGTTGATGCTGTGGTGTGCTACTCAGATGCCCCCTTCAGGACAGAGACATTCATTCATCAAGAAACCAGGAATGTTGGCTCCTTGTGTCTGAAGCCCAGTTTCTCTCTTGAAATTACTTTTAGCTTAAGGAATTGCTGTTTTCAAGGTTATACTCTCACCCCTGGAAATAGTCTGCTTCTAATGACTGTTTATTGTAGGCTGAGTACAAAGGCTCAGCCCCTGCCTCAGTTGGAGACAACTCTGAAGGATCATCTCAGCTTAGCGTGCCCTGTGATGCTGTGGGATCCTCTGAGTTCTCTGTGGTAAGTACATCACAGTTCACTTTCTCTGCCAGATTTTGCTTCCCTCATTTCCTTTTGGATAATGTGCATGAGACCACTCCCCAGTAAACCTCCTACAACCAAATTTTCCTCTGTGATTCTATCTCTGGGTAACCCACCCAACATACCAGAAGATGGGGAATACAAGTTTTCATATTAAATTCAGTATCATTCAGGAAAAATACCTACTGAGATATGGGTTGAGCTGGGAGACAGTAGGGTGACAGGGAAGGATAGAGAGGAAAAAAAAAAAAAAGAGAACTGAAAAATTACTAGATTCTACCAGAATTGAGTTAGTATAGAAAGTACATTGGGATAAAGTACTTTCTCTGTCCAAGGTAGAAACCCCATTTAGACAATTTTGGGGTCTATGTTCAAAGGTCTCTTTTAGAAGTCAGTAGACATTTTAATAGAGGGAGCATGAGAAAACAGTTACAAGTTATTGCCAAGTTGTACTTTTCACTGACAATAAAGTCATAAAGTGAGGAGAGGAGCCCAGGTCCAGTTCTGAAGAAAGGAGTTCATGGAAGCACATGACATTCCTGAGGAAGAGCAAAATCCAAACCCCTGGGATGTGAAGTAAGAGAATACAGAATCCCAACAATAAGCATCACCTTCTGTCAAGAGAATCCTCAGGATTCTCAGCCAGAAAGTCATTAGTTCTGACAGATATCTGAGACAGAAAGAGGGAGATGAGAGAGGGAGATGAGAGAGAGAGAGAGAGAGAGAGAGAGAGAGAGAGAGAGAGAAGTGGGGGAGAGAGATGGAAAGAGACTTTTTATTCTGTGAATACTGGGACAGAGAGTTTCTTAAGGCAAAATCTCATGAGACATAATTAGATATTTCCTTTACCACTTTTCTTTCAGTGGAGGTCACTGGAGAGACTTCTTTTTAAAGATTATTTATTTATTTATTTATCTTAGCCAGGGGAAGGGAGGGAGGGAGAAAGAGAAGGAGAGAAACAACATGTGGTTGCCTCTCGTGTATCACCTACTGGGGGCCTGGCCTGCAACCCAGGCATGTGCCCTAGACTGGGAATCAAGTTGTTGACCCTTTGATTCTCAGGCCGGCACTGGATCCACTGAGCCACACCAGCTAGGGCTGCAGGAAATTCTTAAGAAAACAGGCTTTCAAGTATCAAGCAACTTGGGAAGGGGAGATGTATAGCATGGACACATTCAGGGGTTATTGTCTCACTTCTATGTTTAGATATTTCTCTTTTTTGTATTTTTTAAATTTATTTTTTAGAGAGAGGGAAAGGAAGGGAGCAAGGGAGGCAGAAAGAGGAGAAAAACATGGACGCAGGAGAGAAACATCTATGGGTTGCCTCTTTCACAGGGACCTAACTAGGGACCTGCTTCACAACCCAGGCGTGACCAGGAATCAAACTGGTGACCTTTTGGTTCACAGGCCATCAGTCAATCCACTGAGCCACACCAGCCTGTGTGGCAAGATATTTCTTTTAAAAACACTGTGATTAGTCAAAGTCTCCTGTCCTTTCTTTCCCCACAATATTCAGTGTGGCTGCTTTTTTAACATACTGTATTTCATATTTATATTTATTATATTTCATCTTATTATATTTGGATCTTGATTCTAGCCAATTGTAAATCTATTTCATTCTGTTTCGGTCATTTACTGTGTTATGTAACCCCAACTCTTCCCCCCGTTCTGCTTTGTGCTGTCCCTTATTTTATTTCACATAACACTTCAGACATCCACCAATAATAATGTAATTAATTACATTATTTAAGTGTTCTTAAAGAACTCAATCCCATTATAGTCAATACATATAAACAAACACAAACATACATGTGATTTTTATCTTTTCTTCTAATCACAACATCATAGCACTGGGTATTTTTCTTTCCAGTTTATACCACTGCAGACGCAAAAGTGCCGAACCCCACATAGACACTTATGTATTAGTGAAGAGTTAGATGTAGACAACAGAAGATAACCCTTATTAACTTAAGCAGAAAATAAATTTCAGATAATCCATAGAAATAATGAGTGATTGAAAGTATATTAGGTGACCCCTAGAAATAATGGAATTTGGAGAATTAGGTTCAGAAAATGTGCAGGAGTACAGAGGGGTCAGAAAGCTGGCACCACAGCTAAGACCGCCCTGCAGTTGCGTTCTGCTCAGGGTATCCTTATAGGCCCTATTCTGTTAAAGCCGGAAACTGATGCTGCCATGTCAGGTCTGCACCTATGCTGTTGGATGCTATGGCTGTGAGTGCAGTCACCTGGTGGGGGATTCCTCACAAGGCGCTTTCCAGCTGGGCTGCCAGCGTCAACCACAGTCACCCTATTTAGCTGCCCAATCTCCAAATATATATGTCTTCCCACAATTTTATTAAAACAGTGCATTTCCCAATATAATACAACTCCATGGACAACTGAAAACATTCTGTCTCCCTTCCCCCTTCCCAAGGAGAGCTTTCCCAATTTCTCATCAATATCTGCTTACAGCTCCAAGTTATGACCTTCCACGGCATTGCCATTCCTTCCTTGTTCCACCATGATACTGACCATTCTGAAACCTATGGAACAACTAAATCAGCTACAGCCAACACTTCCTATGTACCACTGTGGGGGGTAGGGATAGAAATAAAAATGGAAAGTAAGATATATAAAAGCACATATGCGCAACAAAAAGAGCAGTGAAGGATAAAAGCTCCAGAATTAATGGATAACAGGTGATAGGCATAGCTGATATTCAGTACTTTCCTTCTCCCCATCAATTTATATTTTCTTTGCCTCTGGCTATCACCTCATTTGATCAGACTTTTTTTACTCTAGTGCGGAAACCCTAGTCTTGGTGATCCTCTCAATATGGAATTGTAATGGTTCAAGACCTTTTGCCACTGGGCAGGGTAGCATGATGAACCCCTAAAAGCAACTCTAGATTCCACTTACATGCCCCTCTGCATTGTACAAAGAAATTGTATTTCTTCTTGGTGTCAATATCAACAGAAAACAACCATGTAATTACTGTTATGTTGTGCTGGTGCACTCGTGAGTTTAAGGCATCTGAAATGTCTAAGTAGCAGTCTCAGATTCTAACTTAATAAAACATTGTCTTGTATCAGTGGGAGTTCTTTCTCGATTACTAAAACCTCTAAACTTAGAAGAGCTGAAAGTAGAAAAAGCTGAATAAAAAAATGTTGCAAATGAATCATTTCCCTAAGAGTGAATATTCATACTACTATCCCTTGACTCCTAGAAACCTATATCCTCACTATGGAAAAACAGTATCATATATTGTTTATGGTGTCAGAGTATTTATTGTATTTTATAAAACACACCAAAATTGGAGAGGGGGTTCTCTGTCTGATGAGAATCTTGCTGAGTCTAATATAGATTATTTCACCCTTCTACAAAGTCATCTGCATCTGGGTGATGATGTGTTTTAAGACCCTAAATTTCATGGGCATTATCCAATAGCCTTAGTTCTTCACATGTACAGTGAATTCCTAAGTGGAGCTCTATGATTTGTAACTGTGTAAAAGGTGTTCAGTAGGTTCATGGGGGATGTTGCTTGCAGGAGAATGATGGGAGGAAAGAGACATTTAAATCCAGAATGCCTATGCTCCAGAGAGGACAAATTATTATCCCCTTCATGACAGAATGAGGCCAAGTAAAATCAATGTGCTGCCAGTGCCCTTGAGGTCCGACATCAAAAAAGGAGCTCCAGTTTAGCACTGCTTGTTGGGAATTGTACGTTGGGAGGTAGAATAACCATCTTGGTCAAGTTAATGAGTCTATTCTTAGTTTTTAACAATGTCACTGTGCCCTCTTTGTTCATGAGCAAAACACTAGAGTGTTTAGGGAAGGAGCTGACAGATATCCACAGGGTGTGTCACCCTGTCCACGTATTTATTTTAAATTTGTTTATTTCAGGGGATTTTTTGTCAGTACTCACAAGACGTGCACATATTTTCAAACTTTGGGTTCTTTCTAAGAGGTCTACTCACAGATCTTTACCGTTAGATGCTTGTTGCAAATTCTGCAGTCTTGCTCTAGAACACCTGGTGGGACCATGTTACTACCAGCACTTTCCCTTTGCAGGTAGAATGGATGAGATATAATCACTGAGGTTCTACTCAATGTGTTTCCCTTCTCCAAATCTTCTGGGGACACTACTGAATGTGGCTGAAGTGCTATTGGAGACATTTTGTCCAGAGTCAACATCATTGCCTGTGTGCTGAAATAGAAATATTTTGATTCTCCTTGGAAATTTTTCAGGAGGCCATAGGTAGTTTAAGAGAAGGAAGAATTGTTATAGGAGTATAAATGCTGGGAGTGTGAACAACATCTATGAGCCTTTGTTGTGCCTATCTGACCTACTCCTATTAAATAACACATAAATCACTTAAATTTAATGATGTGCTTCTGGGAAGAGTAGAATTTGTGAACAGACAGAACCCCACATACCAGGCCTCACTAGCCAGTTCAGATTGCCTGTCACTTTCTGTCCCATGATCAGTTGGCCAGTCTCCGATAAAGTGCAGTTATCAGCCAAGAACTTTTTATAAAATGAAAATAGTTATTTACTAAAACAAACATGGACTTATTCTAAAGTTCTATTGTCCTCAGTGTCTACCCAGCTATTTTGCTGTATGGATCCTATGAACAATGAAATACTCCCAAAGACTTCTGTGTATGAGATCATTTGGATTGCCACACTGGGTCTGGTGCCTTCTCTGATGATTATTCCCACTGTGCGTCTCATGACTGAGGTCTGCTCACCTTGGTCTCTGGCAACCTGGACTTCTCCCATTCCATTAAAATTAGGGAATGCACATATGAGTTGCAGCATTGCAGTACTAGGGAAACAGTCATTAAAGTGTTGTTTAAAACTATTGACTTTTCCCCTGATTTATTTCTTTTTGTTTGGGAGTGGGGGTAGAAAGTTATATCTAGTTCAATATTTTGACCATCAAAAATCATTGAACTCTCTTGCTTTTTTCATTTCTAATATTATTGAGGAATAACTGACAAGTATAATTGTATATATTTAAAGTATACAATGTGATGATATGATACACATATAAGTTGTGACATGATCACCAAGATCAATATAGTTAATCACCTCATGTAGTTTCATTTTCTGTGCATGTGTGGTGAGCATGCCTAAGATGCACTCTCAGCACATTTCAAGTACACAACACCCTATTGTGAACTATAGTTACCCAGCTGCACAGTAGGTCCTTGGTACATATTCATCTTTTAATTGAAAGCTTGTTTCCTTTGAGTTACATCTTTCCATTTCTCCCTTCTGCAGCCCCATTCCATTCTCTTTCTATGAAATGGGTTTTTAAGATTCCATAAAATCAGTACCTTAAAGAGATATTTACACTTATATGTTTGTTGCAGCATTATTCACAGTAGCCAAAATATGGAAATAACCAAAGTGCCCATCAATGGATGAATAAAGAAAATATTATATATGTGCATACACACACACATACGGGATATTATTCAGCCATGTTTGCAACAACATGGCTGAACTTGGAGGGCATTATGCTAAGTGAAATTAACCAGGAAGAGAAAGACAGATACTGTATAGTATCTCATGTATGTAAACTCTCTTTTCTATATTCAACCAATACATTTTTGGCAATTTGCCCTTTCTTAGGATGGGTTATCATGATATTGCTTAATGTGGACCCACACTTACCTAGCAGACTTTCTCAGATAGACGCCATCTTGAATTTACAGTTGTATTTGTGTATTCTACTCCAGCATCCTCAGAATACACCCCAACACCCATTAGCTGATTTTGCAATAATCTAGATTAGCCAATTTCAGCAATACATTGACATATATAAGATTTCTTCTACTCAATTTGGCTTTTAATTAGCTCCTTAGAACATGCTAGGCTTTGAGTTTGATTATAGACATTGACATATTGAAGGACTAGCATATTAGTACTGGCTTCATTCTGTGTGAAAAATAACCACTTAGGACAAGGGGATGCTTTGTCAGACAAATACTTTCCTTGGGCCTTGAAGTTTTAAGATGCTTTTCAAATTCTAGGGGTTCCACTCACCCCAAATCAGTGCCCTTATTTTCACTGAGGAATGGCAAGGTGGAATTCAATTGTTGTAATTCAGCAACCAGTTGTTGTTTTAAGTGAGTTTAGTTTAAGCAGTCTGACTCATGTGTCATGACGCATAAGATGCACGGGCAGGCTCTATACTTTAGTGAGGTATGGGGACTAGGAGTTGTTCTTTTCTTTATTTAGGCCATCAAGTTCTATTAAGAAAAATCACCTTAAGAACCTTGCTGTTCTTAAATAATTAGACTTCTCTTACAGCTTTTTTTGTTTTGCATTTATTATGTAGTTTCTAAGTTTTATTTGTAGGGAATTTGGTTCTGAGTTCTTACCTTTTTCACCATGTGTGTCATGTTGCTGTCTTGGAATACTGATGAGACTTTGGATGCCTTTTGTGTCCTCTAAGGTAACCAAGGTTTTAATCCTCACGTGTTCCTGGGATTTTCTTTTCCACAACTCATACCTTAGATCCATGAATGCAAGCAACAGATTATTACTATAGTAAGTTAATCTAAAAACTAACTTATTGGAACAGTATTTAGTAGCTCACAGAAACAAACAGAAGGTTCATAAAATGAACAGAAACTAAGGCTGTTTAGTGTAAAAATGAAAGGGTTCTACTAGAGAAACAACCTGGCCAGGGTGCCACTTGTGGCACTTTCCGTCCACTCCTTGGGCATTTCAGCTGCCACTGTTTAGAACAGCCCACCCACTCTGACCTCTGAGTGCCGGCGCTATTCATGGACTCTAACTCTCACTTCATCCTAATACCACTTCTTTACATTTCAGAGTTCAAGCTGGAAGCATCCTATTGTTCTATTCCAGGTCACATGCCTGCACCTCCCTGTCATTTGCGTAGGGAAGTGTGGCTTCCGTTCACAAAGACTCTCACAATGGAGAGTCCTCCAAAATAGGAATGAGCTCATATGCTGGGAAACCCAAAATTACAAATTTTCACTTCATAAACAAATACTGTTATAAAGGTAAGAAAGATTGGTTAGTTACCTTCCTTTCAAATTGAGTACCACAACTACTATTTTTAGTAGTTAACCATTGAGCAGCTGCTGGAGAGGTAATTTATTGTAACTTTCCTACAGGTAGGTCCACCTAATGATGGCAATTAGATACTACCAGGTCCTGAAACTACTCCATGTTATGCTTAGATATACTTATGTAACTTTTAACAATATTAGGTGGGCAAGTTTATTTTTTTAACTTTTCTGTACAGTAGAGAGAGGGCTGGTGCCTTACAGTACTAACTTTCTGAATTTTTAATTTGATCTTTATTTTTTTCCCATTCCATTTAGTCCTCTTATACCCCATCCCCCAGCAATCGCCACATTGTTGTCCATGCCCATGAGTCCTTTTTCCTTTTTGCTCAATCCCCTGAATAATCTTTCTTTTCTGACTGTGGTTCAGGCTGGTCTGTGAGGGATTGTGGGCTCTGATCATGGACCCTATTGGAGTAAATATAAGATTACCTTGTAGGGGTTGCTGATACCCACATTCTAGAAGCAAAAATTGAAGGTCTGTACATCAAAAATATGGTTTTCACTTGGCCTTCCATCATCCTTCTTGTAGGACTGGACTGGAAACCTATGTGTGAAGAAAGAGTGAGGCTGATTTATTCAGTTGCAAGCCCATCAAGATCGGAGGGTATGGAAGAAGCTTTGAAAGCAAATTCCTATAGTGGGAAAGAGTAGGTGCCATAAAAATTCAATTTTACTGAGGGCTAAATGAGTGTTGTGTTTTTTTTTTTCCCTCATTCTGAATTAAGTTTGTTCTGAAATAGAAATCCTTCTCTTTTTCTTTTTCCTTCATTCTATTCTCAGCTCTTGTCTAGGGACCCTATTTAGGATTAAAATAAATGGACCATTTCAGCATAAATGTAGCAGTGCAGGAAAGAGTGTGGAAAGTGCTTACTGCATAAAACACATCCCTTTCTGATTCATTACATCCCTTTTCTGCTGTGTATAAGTGGACACCTTTCACTGACTCTCTACAGGGTAGCTGTGCACATGCATTTTGAAGGGAGAAGGAGTCCTCTCCCAAAACACATAGGACTAAACCGCAAATCAAATAGACATTTCAAAACCAATCAAATTAACAAAGGGGGCCTTCAAAAACTTGTCCCAGCTAAGTTTACAACCTTGTTTTCATATTAAATGGGTCACAGGAACAGGTATATTTTCATAGAGGAAGAACATTCTTCATACCCAAAAGATGCTCTAATTAGAAAACAGCTTACACAAGAAAAAACAATTATTGCTAGTAATTAGGTCCCACAAAGAGTAAAAGTTTGAAAAAGCAAACTAGAGATTGAAGTATGAAATTAAACTGAGATAGAGAGGCAGTCACTAACACAGCATATTCTGTTGTCTGCATTTTTAAGCCTGTAGACATTTCAGAAATCTTTGGGTGCTGTTATAAAGAAAGATCCCAGTAGAAGTATTAATGAACTATTAATATTAAATTATTTTACTGAGGATTTTAAAGATACAGTAATAATGTTTAATCTGATTTTTATTTTAGATGCAAGAATACACAAAGGTAAAAGCAGGGAGCAAGATAATACCTAAAGAAATAGTATGCACATTACACATGCTACATTCAGAAACAGTTCCTGAAAACAGACTATTACAGCAAACCAAATTTGCACTTATCCAGGCAGGTAGAGGCAGGGAAATTGGAATGGACATATTTAAGCTTTCAGCTAGTCCATAGGCTACATTCAGAAATGTATTCACTTAGAGTGAGCAGTCTTACCTAACACCCATTAGCAGAAAACACATTGCAAATATGCAGGTATCTTTGAAGGTTTTCAGTACTGTGATTGCACACATGATCGATCAACACTTTAAGAATCTGGAATTTATATTTACTTACTTTGAAAACATAAAAAATAACAAATGAACAATAAAACAAACATATAAACAGAAAAACTTGTCGGTAGATAAAACAAAATGGTGGTTACCAGAGAGGAGGGGGCAGGGGAGGATGAAGAGCACAAAGAGAGTCCAGCACATGGTGGCAGAGGAAGATTAGGCTTTCAGTGGGGAGCGCCCAAGAGAGTGTGCACATGTCGTATCATACAGTTACAAGCCTAGAATTTTATACCATTCATCCGTGTTACCAAGTAAGTGTAATTAAAGTGGAAAAAGATGACAAAATAAAGAAAAAAGAGAAGAAACCATGAATATTCTTTTGAATAAGAATTTGCTCTGCTACTGTCCCAACTTGGGGCAAATGATATCAATTTATATAATTCCTAACATTATTAATGGTTCCCCTTTATACACAAATTGACTCTAGTGGATTCTGCACTTCTCTTTAAATTGGAGACCCCTCATTGTGAGCATAACTAATCCATACATGGTGATACCCCCAGCTACATCTTCAGAGATTTTGAAACTTCATTTGTTGCTCTCACAAATCAGAAATTGTAATTCCTTCATCAAATCTATGCCTCTTTCTTCATACCTCCAAATATAGAATACAGGATATCTAAAATATTTTAAACTCAGTATTTTTAATGTTAACATTGTTTCTTTCTTAATATGAATTCCACAAAATCTTCACAGTGTACAAATATACCGCATCATGCCTCTTTATTTCTGTTGCAGTTAAGCATTTCTTAGTAGTATTAAAATTTCTAGGTCCATTTTACTTTAAATATCAGTGAATTTTTGAGCCAAGAAAGAATCTGGAGTAATCAACTAATTCATCATTTGGACCCAGACATCTTAGACTTTAGACCATCTTCAAATGATCAGATTCTTGTCTGATGTGATGCAGACTCAGACCATTCCACAATGATCATTACTCTTTCCTGACATGCTATACATTGAACAAATAATGTGCATTCTTGCTCTTGTCATTTTTATTATCACTTCACATGTGCCATTTTTTCATTGAATTTCTTAGAGTTGATAATAACTACATATACAATTATTTTAATGTCTTTTGCATGTTTGTATATTTACATATTAGATATTTTATTAACTTGGAAACATGTTAGTTTTATATAGAGTTTAATCTTCTCCACATGTACTGTGGGTTGAACATGCCCTCCACCCCCACATACCCTGCAAAAAGAAAGATGCTGAAGTCTAACCCTGGTATCTATGAATGCAAAGCTATTTGGAAATAGGGTTGATTATGTAAATGCAATGGAGTTATATTTGATTATAATGAACTCTAGTTCAATATCACTGGTGTCTCTCTAAGAAGAAATCCCAGATGAAAATAAAGATGCTCAATGGCAACACCATTCAACAGCAGAGGTAGGTATTGAAGTAATGCATCTGCAAACCAAGGAACACCAGGATTGATATCCACCACCAGAAGCTTGAAAAAGGCAGCAAAGGATTCTGTCCAGAGTCTCAGGGAAAATGTGGTTCTGCTGACACCTTCATTTTGGATTTCTAGCCTCCAGAACTGAACAAATTAATTTCTGTTGTTCTAAGCTGTCAGGTTTGTGAGAGTTTACCTAAATACACCATGCAAGTCACAGTTCACAATAGGCTCTAATTAATACTTGTTAAATGAATGGATGATGAATGAATGAGTCAATGATGAATATAATTACAAAATATAATTATATTTGTACATTAAACTTCCTGACCCTCACAAATAAGAAACTGTAATTCTTTCATCAAATCTATGCCTCTTTTTTAATGCCTCCAAATTTACAAACACAGGGTACCCAAAATATTTTAAACTCAATATTTTTAATATTAGTATTGTTTTGTTATTGTTGTTAACAAGGAGTTGGCCAAGAAGGGGAGTTTTTAAGTTCTTATATACCTGAATGGGTTCATGTATGAGGTGATGTTGAGCTACTTGTATAAGAATAAAGGCTAAGCACAAGCCAGACTTTTATTTGGTTGGTTGTATTAAATGTTTTTTAAATTCTAGGTCAGCCTCCACTGCCAATGAATAATTGTTCTTAGATACTTTCTTTATATTCAAAGAGACGAGCATATTTTTTGCTTTGGCTAAGCCAAATATAATTATAAAATTAAATAATCACCAATCATATATTTTTAATATAACAAAATAGAAAATGCAACAGAGAAATAGGTACTGTTTTTTCATATTTGAGAATATGAAAAAAATCAGAGACATACTAGGCATCAGAGGGGTGAATGCTGTGTTATTATTATTGTACATTTCTCTGTGGGGGTATATAAATGTTTCATTATATAAAACACTAAGGAATTCCTTAAATACTATTTCCATTTTATAGGTAGTGCAACTAAGGCATTTTAATTTCTAAATTAGGAACTAAATGTGTCAAAACTAGGTCACATTTATCTTTGACTTTAACCTTCATACCACAGAAAGATACTTGTTTTGACAAAGAAGGATACTTCAAAATCACCGTATCTCCTTAAACCAATAATTTATGTTGTAGATACAAAGACCAATATAGATTTGAACAAATAACACAATACAGACAAGTCGTATTTTCCATACACATGCACACATACCTGAAGATGAGAGTGCAAAGACAGAAGGAGAGTATGTATTTGCTTTAGAACACAAGTTTCAGAAAAGACTGACCTACAATTTATAATTCCTACTATATACTGTCAGGGGGTGTTGAACTTAATGAGTGCTGTGTAGTCATAGCAGCCTGTACACCAATAATATCTTCTTATCCCTGTTCTCTTTGAGCAACAATGGACCTATTGGTAATAGGTAAAACCCAACACACTTGCAGGTATTTCATGTTTATTTTTCAGTTATTGCAATAAGCATATTTTTTTTTTTTTCAAGTAAACTCTAGAGATTTTCCAATAGCACAATAAAAAGTTCTACAGCCTTGAATGAGAGCCTTTGGAAATAAGTTCCCCTAAAGGATAGTGCTATGTTGGCTATAGGTACATAAATAAGTGAGCTGCTGGCATTGAAATTTCCTGAGGTATAGAGACACTGTTGATCTTTGGTTTGAGGTTATTTTATGGACTTCAAGAAAAATTCATTCTTATTAGTATGCAAATAATTACAAGTACATTTTTCACCTGGGCATTTATTCTCTGTCAATTTTATATATACTCATCAAGCAATCGAGAGCTATTTGATTACTAAAAAAAGCACCTGTTATCTCTGTTAAAGTGAATGACATCGTAGGATGGAGATGGTAATTAATATCTGACAAGGGGTTTCCTAAGCCTGGCTCCCCAAGTGCAGAGCCCAGAGCAAGAAAAAAATTTGCCTTGACTCTTGTCCACTGCTGAGAATACTTTGTACTCCTTTCCCATTTGCAAAATATTCTTTCTCCTCTGCAAAATTGTTGGAGTGACATTAGAAGCTTACATAACATTATGTAAGTTTCATGTGTACAGTTCCATAGCACATCATCTCTATATTGTATTGTGTGCCCACCACACAAAGTAAAAACATTTTCCATCACCATATGTTTGGCCCCCTTCCCTTCTGGTAACCATCACACTGAAAATCAGCAACTTGTGCACTACTGTAGCCACTTGCTAGTTTTTTGGTCTTGTGGGTAGATTAATCTCACTATGTCTATGATTAATCTTCTATATAATGGAAACAGTAATGGTTGTCCTATTTCTTCTTCCATTCACTGACTAAGCCATGCATGATGATCAAATACTAGGACAAACACTAAAGTGCTTTGAAAAATTGTAAAATATGTTAGAAATGTGAAGCAGTGGGCTAGTTCCCCAAAATGGAATATTTTACTAGATTTAGCAATATAGTTGTTTATATCTCTCTATAAGTGCATTAATAAAATTGTATGTATGTATGCATGCATCTATTTTATGTCTATATATGCAACGGTCTCTTTCTCTTTGCTGCCCAGTGCATACAGCACCATGCTAACTGGATCATGAGCTCCCATGGGCAGTGGCTTGTATTTCTCTCACAGCCCTCCTCATAGGCAGCCGGGTCCTGGTCACAGAGCGCACACTCAATAAATCCGCATTTAATGACTGACTCACAACAGTACTCATTTCTATATCATCTAGGTTTTTTCTAGAAGGCCAACAAGGTTCTTTTGTGGTAGTTTCAAGCAACTTGTTCAGGCCATTGGTGGTGAGCAGGCATGTGCAAAGTGACAGGTCACAGATCCCAGAACCTAAGAAATCTGAGGGCATAGTGGACTCCAATGGTTTTAAAATTTATGAGCAGCTTTGTACTCATTGCATTCAATGTGTGACAAAACTAATAATATTTCTTTTAAGTATGCTTGGAGACAGTACAAATTTTGGGAAAACATCATTACTGTGTTGTTCCATCTGCTGCCCTCTATATAGCAGGCAAAAACCACAGCTTTATCATTGAAGGA
Organism: Anoura caudifer; assembly: GCA_004027475.1. Lineage (NCBI taxonomy): Eukaryota > Metazoa > Chordata > Mammalia > Chiroptera > Phyllostomidae > Anoura > Anoura caudifer. The sequence goes on along the minus strand of PVKU01004502.1, from coordinate 70,201 downwards.
CATGAACAGCTTACCTGTATACTTGCCTGTGTGCCAGCATGGGACATATTGTGTCCTTCAGTTGCACTGGAGTCCAATCTGCCACGGTGCTAAGCTCAGAGCAGAGGGGGTTAAAAGCTTTGGTTTCCCCTCAGTAAGCGTTTAGAAGGACACAATGCAAGTCAACCATCATTTAATTTATTTTGCTTTGTTAGATGGTGGCATTAATTAATTTTGCTTTGTTTTCTCGCTTTCCTCTTGATAACATCATTCTTTTTAATAGCAATGGAACCTTGCAAATGTCAAGCAGCCTGCCCCAATCACAACAGGCTGCAACATAAAAACACATTAGAGTTTGGAGGCACCACAAATAACTACTTTAGGAAAAAATGTAATAGCTGTAATTATGTTTGTGCCTGCCAGTGAGCTGCCCTCCTCCTTTCACTCTCTCTCTTTCCCAGTGTCCTTAATGGATTTTTGTTGTACAAAAATATCAGTGTCTTTTGTCAAATGCTCTATGGCCTCTGCCTTTTGGACAGTCAGCTATTTATATCTGAGTTGACCCACCTGCTACATTGTTATGCTCCTGGGTGCTTTCTGACTCCATTTTGGGTCTACTTGATTGACCTGCTTTTAAATGATTTGGCATTCTTTCCATAAATTCAAATGTATTTTCCTTTTATAATATTAAAGCCTGCTCATACCCCCAAACTACATCAGGGCTAACATGACATTTCCTCTCTATCTTTGAGACTCTTACACGTACTTGTGTTCCTAGCAGGTTCGGATTCCTCAGTTTGTCATCAAGAAGGAAAACAGAAGGAATCATTGATTCATACCTCAGTCTCCAGACTTCAACGCACTTCCTAGATTCATGCAATCTGGTCTGGCTTTGTCTCATAGGAGTCTCTAAAAGGTGAAAAGAAAATTATTTTATTTATTTATTTTTAGTTTGTTTCTTAGAAAGAGGGGAAGGGAGAGTGAAAGAGAGGGAGAGAAACATCCATGTGAGAGAAACACTGATCGATTTCTTCTCTTATGTGACTGGGGCACCTAATCTGCAACCCAGGCATATGCCCTGACAAGGAATTGAACTGGTGACCTTCCAGTTTATGGGACGACATCCAACCAACTGAGCTGCAGTAGCCAGGGCAAAATGAAAAGAAAATTAGATTAGTCAATCTCATTATACTCCCCTGGAATATCAATTTGATTTTTTCAGAGTGATAGTTGCTGTGGACTTTCTGTTGAGTGGTGGTGAATTAAAACAGTAGCCATGATAACTAAGAAAATGAAGAAGGACTTGTTTTGCATTCTCAGGCATAAAATTAGGTAAGTGAGGATATAGGGGAGGAAAGTTTTTGTACACATCTGTGTGTGTGTGTGTGTGTGTGTGTGTATACAGTTGACCCACATAGCTGTCAGGGGTGCTTATCCCTGTGAAGTCAAAAATCTGTCCATAACTTTTCATGACTACTAAATCTAACTATTAATACTCTGCTCTTTACTAGAAGCCTTATTGATAAAATAAACAATTAACATATTTTGTATGTTATGTGTATTATGTACTATAGTCTTACAATAAAGTAATCTACAAAGAGAAAATGTTATTAAGAAAATCATAAGGAAGAGAAAATACATTTACTGTATTCATTGAAAAAAATCTGTGTATAAGTTGACCCATGCAGTTCTAACCCATGTTGTTAAAGGATCAACTATTTGTCTAGATACATAGATAGATAGATAGTTATATAGGTATACATATAGATATCAATATAGGTATAGGTATATGTGTATATAGATATAGATATAGATGATGCAGATGTAGATACATATCTGTGCATATGTCTCACTATGTGCCAGCCTAGATACTGTGAATATAGTGCTGGTGACTAAGAGAAAGTTAGCTACTGCTTAATGGATCTTCTAGTCTAGTGTGAATGTATTGATCAATTTTATAAAAGGGCTTAATGCATTTGGTACTCATGTTCCTCTGGAAGTGGATAGAAATGGCCAACAATGGAAGATATGTCTGGAGGTAGAAATGGAACAAGCTAAGATTTGTTGATAAGAAAGTTTCAGGCATGTTGGAGCAGTTAAGTAGAAAACACATTGGTTGCAGAGGAGGATTATGTCCACAGATGCTAGAGAGAGATGCAGCTATGAAGACAAACTGATCTATTTAACACCTGTTTGAGGGGTTTGACTACCATGTGAAGGGTTTTCTATGGTATTCTACAGGTAATGGGAAGCAGGTAGGCATTTAAAGATTTTGAGCAAAGAATGACATGAGGAACACAGTAATTTTGGAAGAATAATTTGGAGACAAATCAAGTACATACGGGGGGAGGAATGTTAGAGACAATAAAATGTGAGGAAGCATGCTTGTTATGAATAAAGTATATATTATGCAGAGAGTTTCTCTGAAAGATGAGGCCCTTTGGGGAATAAATAACAACCGGTAAATAACAGAGAGGCTATCTGGTATAATAGACAAAATTGTAGTCTTCAGAATCAGACCAAAGTAGAGTTAAATCCTTGCTCTACCCTTTATGCACTCTGTGAGGCTAAGGAATTTGCCTCCTTGACACACATACCTTTGTGTACTTAGGAAAGTGTCCAAAATAAATATTCTTGGGTATACCTAGTACTCAGCTCAGCTTTTGCCACACATTCGGCAGCAAATCAATGCTGGTTGTTATTGTCCAGGTTTTTATGATATTCAAACCCTCACTTACATATTTTCCTTTCACCATTAAGACTATCCTTCTATATTTTTCATGAACTTTTGAAAAAAAATGAAGAATAGAAGGGTTGGAGTCTTTAGGGTTCTCTATCTACAGTATCATGTCAGTTGCAAATAAAGATAGTTTTACTTCTTACTTTCCAATTTGGATGCCTTTCATTTCTTCTGTCTGGTTGCTGTAGCTAGGACTTCCAATAGTGTGTTGAATAAGAGTGTTGAAAGAATACATCCCTGTCTTGTTCCTGATTTTAAAGGAAATGTTTGTAGTTTTTGCCCATTGAGTATGATGCTGGCTGTGGGTTGTCATACCTGGCCTTTATTATGTTGAGGTATGGTCCCTCCATTTCTTCTTTGCTGAGAGTTTTTATCATAAATGAATGGTGAGCTTTATCATATGCTTTTTCTGCACTTATGATTTGATCATGTGGTTTTTATCCTTTATTATGTTTGTGTTGAATTATATTTATTGATTTGTGGATTTTGTACCCACCTTGCATTCCCAAAGTAAATTCCTTTTGATCATGGTGCATGATATTTTTAGTATATTGCTGGGTCTAGTTTGCTAATATTTTGTTGAGAATTTTAGCATCTGTGTTCATCAGGGATACTGGCCTATAATTTTCTTTTTTTCTGTAGTGTCTTTCTCTGGCTTTAGCATTAGGATAATGCTGGTCTTGTAAAATGAGCTTAGAAGTTTATCCCTTTCTTGAAATGTTTTGGAGTAGTTTGAGAATGATGTGTTAGTTCTTTGAATGTTTGGTATAATTCACCTGTGAAACCATCCAATTCAGGACTTTTGTTTGTTGGAAATTTTTTGGTTACTACTTCAATTTCACTAGCTGTAATCTCTCTATTCTGATGCTCTGCTTCTTCTTGATTCAGTTCTGGAAGATTGTGTGTTTCTAGGAATTTATCTACTTCTGTCCATTTTTTGGCATATAGTTGTTTATAATATTTTTTATAGTTCTCTGTATATCTTTGGTGTCAGTTGTTACTTCTCCTCTTTAATTTCTGACTTTATTGATTTGAGTCCTCTCTCTTTGTTGCTTGATGAGTCTGGCAAAAGGTTTTTCAACCTTATCTTTTCAAAGAATGAGTTCTTGTTTCATTGATCTTTTGTATTGTTTTTTTAGACTCCATTTTATTCATCTCTGCAATGATTCCACTAAAACACCACTAGTACTAAAAAATGAATTGAAAACAGTATAAGGATACAAAATAAATATCCGTAAATTGGTTGTATTTCTATACACCAGCAAGGAGTCTTTGTGCTTCCCCATAGTCAACTCTCTTTTTCTCTGAGTTCAAGGAAGCTCTAGGAAGTGATTAAAAAGGAGGGCCCTGGAACCTGGCTTCCAAGGATCTCATTCTGGCTCCATACTGTCTGGCTAGGGGACTGTAGCCAAAATATAACAGAGAGGTCTGGCCAGATTACTGGGGGTAGGGGATATCCCCAAGGAGCTAAAGAGTCTTCCTTCCCCTGGATAAAAAAGGAGGGGACATAGGAGGAGGAGGCTGCCCTAGGTAAGAATAAATAAGCTAGTGCTGCAAACCAGTAATGCATTGCACCAGCAACTGAGTAGCATGGTATGACACAACAGTAGGAGGGCTGCATGCCTCCTGAGAGGGGACTGAAAGCAGCAGCAGCAGCAGCTGGTGCAGAACTCCATCCCCTGGATAAGGATAAACAGGCCAGGGTGTGAAGCCCTGCTCCAGGTACAGATGTTGTGACCCTGTGTGTAGCTAGAAAATCCTCCTAACTGATTCCAGATCATGGCAGCAGAGGGAGGGGCACAGATGATGCATGGGCTGATGCGCATGGTGGATGGAAGCCTAGATTGGCAGGGAATTTGGAAACTTCTGCCCTGCATGGGATTTTAGAGTGGGAGATTTAAAACTGATGGTGAATAGAAACTCTCCCCACTTTTTGTGTTCCCCTTGCTCTGCCCAGATGCTGCTCAGAGGCCAGGCCACTCCTGGTTCCTACCTTTCCCTACTTGTCTGGTCAGGAGGAGGCAGACACACACTTTGCCAGCGGTGGGCCTATGGGGCTCTGTGGCCCTGCACCACATGACCCTGTCTGAAACCTCTCCCATTCTCTCATGCTCTGAGAGCAGCACACAGACTTGTAGCCTGGGAACATTTGCCAGCCTATGCATGCAAGCAGCCATGGACATGGGGCCCTGTGGACAGAGCCCCTGGCAAGACTCACTACAGTGATCTGGAAGTGCACCAGCCCTGGGAGAAAGAGGAAGCTACGGCAAGGCAATAGAGATGCTAGTCCCACAAATGCTTACTCCAGAGAGAGAGAGAGAGAGAGAGAGAGAGAGAGAGAGAGAGAGAGAGAGAGAGAGAGAGAGAGAGAGAGAGAGAGAGAGATTGAGTCTGGAGCTGGAGAGAGAGATGGAGATCTGTTTGTATAGCAGCCTTGGGATCCAGATGACAGACAAGAATGGAGTGGGGTGTCTGGACCCAGATTCTGGTCCTGGGGCTGGCTAGCTTCTTTCTGTGTTTTGCAGAAGAATTGCTTGGAGCCAGGGAGTTCCCACTTCCCCAAATTGGGCAATTTTTTAATAAAGCCCTTTTTCCTTTCCTACCAATCACTGTGTTATGCTTGTGTATGGTGGCAGGTGGCCAAATCCCACTTTGGTCACAAAAGGACTCAACCACTATGTGCTTCAGTTTCTTCATCTACAGAACATTGATATAAATGATGCAATATCAGAGTACTGATTTGAGAATTAAGTGACACAATTCCTGAACAGAATTTATAAGTGCTTCAGAGACAGTATAGAAGGTCAATGACATTCGCTTCTATTATTATCTTTGGCTTTCTTTCAAAGTCCAGGACAAAATCACTTCATTTGAAAGGCCATCCTTGACCATTACAATGCATCAAATTATCTACACCTCTAAATTCCTCAGATTTTCACAGAAGTTATTGAGCATTTACAGCATGTCTCACGTTATCTAGCAAATGTACTGTGTGTGTGCATTCTTAATTAGATTGTAAGCTACTTGAGGGTGGAATGCTTTCAAATAATTTTCTCCAACTCTTACTGTATCAAATAGAGTCCTTGCCAAATACTATGCTCTCAGTGACTATTTGCTGATGATCCCAGCAACATTATAAATGATTCTGTCAGGTGTAAACAAAAGTAATAACTAACCTGGAGAATCTGAGGGAGGATATTCATTAGTCAACCAAAAGAGCATTTTCAGTTTGTCCCAGATTTATATGAGTCTGACATTTGAATGGCTAATAAGATCATGAGAATATGCTGGGTGGGGCAGAGGCAGTTACTGACTGCGTTGCTTTGATCATTGCAGTGTTCAGAATAAACTTTTAAGGTTATTTACTTGATATCTTCTTCTACTCACTCTTTTAATATCCTAAAGAAATCTATTTTTAATAATCAATTGGAATTAAAGAAGAGCACAGGCATTTCAAATTACATATCTTAATTAAATGCATATCTGAGAGCCTTAATTTAACATATTACCTAAAGCTCCATGCTCTCAAGATATCTTAATTTACACTGAGTATAATCGCACCTTATACTTTCACTCCAGGCAGCTAATGGTGCAGGTCGCTTCTTATACTTCTTAATGGGGAGCAAAGTTTCTATTACAAAACAATTGTATACATGCAAACAGTCTCTGTGTATTTTAAAGCATAAACTGTTTGTCTTAGGCAGGTTATTAGAGTCTAAAAGATGATCAGGCACCCAAGCCAAGTAATCATAAATGAAACAAAATAGCATGTATCATGATTTTAGATTCTAGAATAATTAATAGTAACTTAGTTTAATTGAGTAGCTAAAGTAACCTTAAAACTGCAGTAAAATTTTTTTAAATGATATTTCCTTGGAGTAAAAAAATGCCTTTTACTGATGACCAGATATATGGGTAATAGGAGGATATATCATAGAAAGACAGGTACTGAATTCTATATTTTCCATTTTATGCAAAATTAGCTTTATATTAGCATGCTAATTTTTAAAAAGTAAAGAAAAATATGTATACTTTCACATATAATTTTTTACATATAGGAAGCTTGTTTCCCATTGGATAAAATAAGACATTCATACTTTATGTTCTTTTTAAATTTTATTTTAATTATTGTTCTTATAAAGTTTTCTGTCTTCTACTCCCATCCCATCCCTCCGCCCCAGCCCTCCCCAGCTCCCTCATATTTCCACGCCCCCCCCCAGCGTTTGTCCATGTGTCTTTCATACTTGGTGCTCTAAACCCTTCCCCTTTTCCCTGGATATTCCTATCCCTCTCCTCTCTTGTTCTCAATTTCAGTGTCTTTGGTTATATTATGCTTGTTTGTTTGTTCTGTTGATTAGGATCCTGTTAAAGGTGAGATCATATGGTATTTGTCTTTCACCTCCTGGTTTATTTCACTTAGCATAATGCTCTCCAGTTCCATCCATGCTGTTGTGAAGGGTAGGAGCTCCTTCTTTCTTTCTGCTGCATAGAATCCAGAAACACATGAAAAGATGCTCTAGATCACTAGCTATCAGAGAGATGCAAATTAAAAACACAATGAGATACCACCTCACACCTGTCAGAATGGCCATCATAAACAAAGCAACAAACAACAAGTGTTGGAGAGGTTGTGGAGAAAAGGGGACCCTAGTACACTGTTGGTGGGACTGCAGACTGGTACAGCCACTATGGAAAGCAGTATGGAATTTTCTTAGGAAACTAAAAATGGATCTGCCTTTTGACCCAGCAATTCCACTGCTAGGATTATATCCTAGAAACCCTGAAGCACCAATCCAAAAGAACCTATGCACCCCAATGTTCATAGTAGCACAATTTACAATAGCCAAATGTTGGAAGCAACCTAAGTGCCCATCAGTAAAAGAATGGATCAAGAAACTATGGTACATTTACACAATGGAATTCTATGCAGCAGAAAGACATTCATACTTTAAACACACTAAATAACTTTGTGTTTAATAAATGCATTTCCTTCTTTCTTTCCTCTCTCCATCTTTTTCTTTCTATCTAGAAAACCATTAATTTTTGAAATATTTTAGAAAATTATATCAATATCATTGCTACTACTTTGGCAATAAGATATTTTACCTTTTATTGTAAGTAGTTACATAAAATACAGTAGGTAACTGTAGGAATTAAAAATTGTGCTCAAATATAATACAAGAATTTAGATAATTTGGAAGAGCATCTTGAAAACCAGCTATGCCATCCTTATTGGGCCAGTGAGACAATCTTGGTGTCTTGATTTAAAGTGGCAAGGAACAAATAATAAGTGACAGAGAAGTCTTTGGGCATTGACACAGAAAAATGTGTTACACCACTAACATGAAACCCTCACAATTAAAAAATATTTAGATGCACAAGCTTTCACATAAATGCAGTATCTGACATCATTGCAGATATATCTTACACTTGATATAAAATGATAAGGTATTCATAAGATTTGAGAACCTGAAGATATAGGAAAGAAGCAATATAGAATAGCAATGCTTAAATCAAAACAGAAACTATTTTCATCTATTTTAAATTTTATCTCTTTTTTTTCCTGTGTTATACCATACAATTCATTTAGATAAACTGGTTTACTTGCTATATATGCAGTTGTTGTGTTTATGGGTGATGGGGAATTTTTCCCAGTGTTACAGTGAGCCTTAAAAAAGATTATATTCTACGGGCAAGCCAAGAATGATGTTTAAACATGGCTTTCTCAGCATTTATCTCTGAGTAATTGAATTTGAGTATCTCCTAGGAGTAAAATATTTGATTATGAAAGTTTTGGGCTGCACTTCAAATGCCACTGCATAAGCATTTCTCCCAGCCTATGTGAATGGCTAAATTGTAACACCTACACAAAAATGTGCATGGTGACCTGAAGAAAATATTTATTACTAGTAGCCAAAATATCCCATGATGCAAAAAACTGGAAATGTTAACAGTGAACAGGGGGCATTATGCATCTCTCACTGACTGGGCTGGGCTAGTTACTGATGCCTGTCTTTGAAGTCCCTCATTCAGATTTGTTTCTGGGATATTTACCACTCTTCCACCTTTCTATTCTACTTCCCTCAGGAAGAGTACAGTGCAATGCTATCTAAAATAGGAAGCTAATACTTTTTGAAAATGATGAATTGCATTTCTTAACAGGCCTAAAATAATGGGGCATGGAATGCGCTGGACTGGAGCTGCCTGGCCATGTCAAAACTAAACAGTCCCTCAGCAGTGGTCAGAATAAGAGAGGCAGCTGAAATGACCAAGATCTCTGCCATGATCAGTTAGGTGATATTACTTCACATTTCTCAAATAATACTCATTGCCTATCATTTAATGACTCCCGTTATAAATTCAGTTGTTGTTTGCACACAAAGCATCATGCAAAATAGCTGTCCTTTTCGTAGATGATGAGTATTTCCCACGTAAAAGAAGATACTGATGTCTCTGGAAATTCTAAGATGTTTTCCATTTAAGAGAGTATACCAGAATGATGAGGTCATTGGTCTTGAGCTTTTGCTCACTTTTTCTTTCTTTTTTTAATCTCATTCTCATTTTCTTTATTACTAACAGCAAGACAAACTCACAAAAGCCTGTTATCTATTATCCATGTTCCAAATTTTGCTGGTTCTCAGTCCCTAGGGTTCGAAGTCAATATGTTTGGTAATGACTTTTTACAAAGAAAGAGGAAAAGGAACAGAGATTGGATTTCAAGTGTTATGATAAATGCATATCTGAACTTTCAGCTGAGTTGGGCTTAAAGAACTCAACATCGATTGTGTCAGAAGGCATATCATCTGAGAAACTGAAATCTGAGAGAACACTAAGTGAAACATAATATATATTTTTCTCTTTCATATTCTCTCTCTTTCCCCTCAGAAACACCACACACAAACACACATACACACAGGTTTGTTCCTAATTCAGGTAAAAACTTAGGGAGCTACTCACTTATTTGGTATACAGAAATTAGTCACTAATTGAGTTTGTTCTCAGTTTGAAAAGCTGGAGTCTATGTTGCCCACATTTCCTCCCTTCAACTGGCATACTAATCGGCTTCAAATTAGCTTTATTGCTTGCATTGTGCTGGCTTTTCAGGGTGAAAATATATAAAGATGAGTATTTTATCTCAAAAAATATGCTAAAATGTGTTAGAAACCCCATTGGCAAAAGTAATCCTAAATGAAATGTGTTTCAGAAACTTATACTTTAATAAACATATTAATTTGTTTTCTGTAAACTCTATGTACTATCTGGCCATAAACTCTCAGTATTTATTTAAAAAATGTTTTATGAAAGTATCAGTTTCACTAGTTCTTATGTGTAAATAAGGTAGCTTTATGGCTTACCATGGAAAACTCAGGAAATATTGTTACTTTTTAAAATTAAAATGTAAGTCTTTTTCTCCTAAGAATTTTTCCCAGATCTTTTATTCCTTCTTTTCTGGAAGATTGTATGAAAAAAGGTGTGTGTGTTCATGTGTGCACACGCACATGTATATGTGTGTATGTGTGTATGTGTGTGTGTACAATTATGTGCATCTGTGGTTTTTTTTTTTTCTAAGGGGAAACTAAGTTTTCTGATAGCTGGAAACAGCTTGGTTCTTAATATCTTTAGTGCCTGGTCAAACCTGAAAAGTTCAGAGTAGCAGTGGAAATTCCTGTGCTGCTTGTGTTATATTTTTGGCCCCAGATCCAAAAAGCATAGCTCTTTCCAAGGAATAAAGGGCCACATGGAGTGGCTGGCCTGGCTCTTAAGGGGCATAGTCCTCAGCAGCCTGGTTGCTGCCTCCAATCCTTTGAGGAGGCATGCAGCATTGCTTTGCAGATGGGATTACTGGGGGCTGTGAACCAGGGAGCAAGAGAAAGGAGGGTGAGAAAAGGCTGTTGGGAAAAGGAACTCTAAATGAAATGTGGTTAGTGGTGATACTTTTCTTGCTGTAACGGTCTGGGTATGCCATGCTGAAGCAGAAGTTCTTTCACCCAAATCTGATGAGGGTCCACCTGTAAACTGCACTGTGCTTCTCATACAGGTGGTCAGCAGGCAGGCCCTGAGAGGACGCCTCATCTCTTCATCAGATTGCCCCCAAAATCTGATTGCTGCTGCACCAGTGGGAGTACGTGCAGACTTTCTAGGCACAGTTGATATGTGCACTGATAAAGAAGTTCAGATCCAAACAAAAATTTCCTTAAACTTCTAGACTCACTTGAAAAGGAAAAGCAAAACACCCTTTCAGCCAGGCATTTGCCAAACGTCTCTGCTCTGATCTGAAGGCAAACTAGAGCAGAGCTCTGAACACTGAAGGCCCTTGAGCTCCTACTGTAGCTCTGTTATTAATTAAAAATTCAGCAAGGGAAATCTCAGGTTCTTTAAAGGAATGCTTTATCTATTTCCCCATTTGAGGATGAACTTATAAATTCTATTTTATGATACTCGTATTGATGGTTTGGGAGAACGAATTAATTGTTGGGGGAACAAAGCAAGTGAGTGAACACAGAAAAAATGTCTTACCCAAAGAACAATTAAATGAGATAGGTCATATGATCAGAGTTGAATATACTCCTGATGATTCTCCAGTTCCTTTCTCTCTGTATGAGGGGACTCAGAGAAAGCACAACTTTCCCAAGGATTATTATTTAAGTGTACAAGTGTATTGAAAAGCTTAAGGTATGGAAATGAAAATTTAAGTGATTATAGGAATTAAGAGTTCCTTCAGATAGCCCTTACATGAAGTTGATTCATGGCTCCAATACCTGAAATTTCAGTACTATTTTCCCCTTAATTCAACTCAGTGCTTTAAGGTATATTGTTCAATATTTTTTTGGTTCTATAATGAAAGGAATCAAAAAAGTCACAACAACGAAACAAGAATAAAATAAATCAGTAATACTTGCAGTATAGTCACTACAACAGTAAAATGATGTTTCCTGTTACCGTAAAGCTTTGAGTTACGGCATTTTTTTCTCCTTTGTCCAAGTTCAATGCCCTTTGTGGTTTTGGTCAACTCTCTTACTGACCTAATGGTGATGTTTTAAACTTCAGAATGTCAAGTTTTAGTTTCTTAGTAAGAATAAATTTTCTTCGATGACTACTTAATTTTAGAACCCTGGCTGCCCATGTCATATAATCGTAGCAACCCATGCTTTCTTATATTACACTTACAAAGTAGAATTGAAAATAGAATTTTACACATTTATGAGGTATACACGAAATATGCTAACCCTTCTCAACTTAGAGATACTTGGAGTGATCATTGCATAACATAATTCATGTGGTGACTAACACATTCCATATTGCCAACACTTCTACATAGTCACTACAGAGAAAATAAATGTAAAAGATGATACACAGTATGAAATTATGACATGTCCTCATAAGCAAGAATAAGCAAGCGAGGGTAAAAGTGAGAGAGAGAGTGGTCTTAAGGTCACATTAGAAATGGGTGCCCAGGTAGCCATGAAGATGACAGGAAGGAAAGGGCAGGGTTCAGCATCACTATCTTATAGGGTATGAAGGAGGAGAAAGCATTTATACATTACAACCTTGGAGAAGGAACAATACTAATATCACAGATGAAAAGTGAATATTTGTCAAAAATGATGAATTGTGTTTTGAAATATTGACAGTTTGGACCTGAAAGACAAGTGGTAAGAAATGAACTCTCTTTATCAATTGCTCTGATAGCAATTCAAAGCATAATATGATTGTTAACAGAAGTTTAATATAATCATTCACCCAAAAGTTGTCAAAATACTTGTAACACATTTGTACCTTCACTGACCTAGAATTCAGCTGTGATGTATTGGATGTGTTTCTCCCATCTCTACGTCCCAGCAACACAATCTCCTTTGCTTAGACAAATAGTATCAGAAATATTCTTAGTGCTTTTATACTTGATCTAAAGTAGTTATGTTAATGTCCCATTTTTCACACTAATTGTAGCATGCTATAATCACTATTTTATAGCTGGCTTTCTTCACTTATACTCTTTCTCTCTCCTTCTTCCCCCTTCTTTGCTTGCATATGCATATTTTATAGGATACTGCTAATCTTTTCTAGGATAAGGTATTGAATTACCTAATCTCTAACAGAGAAATTTTAGAAATTCCAGGGTAGAAAAATAAATTTAATCTTCATTCACTTCATGTTGGCTCTCTAATCATCTCATCTTAAATGATTATCTGTAGGCTTAAGAAAAAACATAGGACAGTGGTTGAGAATATGGACTCAGCGCAGGTGAGCTGTGGTAGTCTTGGAGGTGTGTTGCTCAGACCTCCCTCCCACAGACCTACTCTGAGGAATGCAGTTAGCTGACACCCTCCAGATAGTGTTTTTGGGATCTGCAGCATATTCAAGCTCAGGCCATGCTTTGTCTGGACATCTCTCAGCCAATGACTAAGCATGATAGCACACTAGCTCTTGTCCATTTCCAGTCAATTGAGAATCCCTCCATGATTTATCTTTGGAGCCTTCAGTGGTCTGTCCAAGACCTCCTCTGAATTAGTATCATAGTCTGAGACTCTTCCTATCCTGTCCATTTTTCATATTTACTTTCCTTTCACAGTATTGGAAGGGTTTCCCACTTCCTTTCAGAAAAGGCTCTTCAGGCCTATTCTTGTTTCCTTTTCTTTACCTTTCTCAAAGCATCACCTCTCAATAAATCTCTGCATTTCTGCCCTGCATTGACATCTGCTTCGTAAAGGATCCAGATTGATGCACATGATTTATATCTCTCTCTCATATGTTCTAGTTTTGTGAACATGATTTACATAATTTCTCTGTTCTCTCACTACTCATGTTTAATTATTACAATAGTAACATGTATAAAAATCATATAGTTAATAAAAAATGCTTGCTCATTTTGCTAGAGAATCTCCTCTTTTTGATTTCTCCAAAAAAAGAATGATAGGAGATTAAAGTTTGAAAACATCTTTATTTTGATATTGCATTTGATTATTTGGTTACTGAATTGTGAGTATGAGATCATTTTATTTTCCTAGAAATTTGAAGGCATTACTTCTAGTAATTAGTGTCACTGTTGAAAAATCTAATGACAGTGTGAAGCTTAGTTCTCTGTAGGTAAACTCTGTTTACTCTAGCCAAAGATTGTATCTCTACAACCCATAGACATAGACAACAGTGATGGCCAGAGGGAAGCGGGTGGGGCTGGGTGAAGGTAGGCAAAGGTTGGGAAAAGGGGACATCTCTAAGAGTGTCAACATTAAAAATAAAGTTAAAAATTTTATATACTCTTCTTGTTTGAAACCTCACTGGAATGATGGCAAGCATAAGTTGATTTTTGTTTGTCCTGCAGAGCACTCAGAGAACTTGCTTATTCTTGTGACTAATTCATAACTACGTTCAATTCTGGGAAAGTGTCTTCTATTATTTCTTTATTTACTTTACTTTAATGTCTTTCTACTTATTTTGAACATTATAGGAAAGTGGAATTTCTTGACTACTAATCTATGTGTATTTCTCTCAATTTTGCAAAATTGTTTTTTAGTCATTTTATGTTCTGCATATATATTCAACCTATATTGACTTTTAAACATACATAGTTTTAATTTCTAAGAATTCTGACTTACTTTTCCTCTGATTATTTTATTTTACTCTAAACTTTCTGGGTTTCATAGATATAATGGCCTACATTATTGGGTAATACTGAGTTAGATGAGGTAAGAGATAAATCTGGATTGAAACACTTTGTATTGTTATTAATTAGGTTCATGTTTTCCTATTCTTTTGACTTCTATCTTAGTTGGTCTTTAAAACATACAGTCGGACAGGGTTTATTTAAAATTAAATATTGAACTCTTTCCCAGGGTTCACTCAAAGTACTCATTTAACTTGGATTTTGTTTTCTGCTTAAGATTATACTTCCCTCCCCAGCACCTGTAACCCCTGTGCTTACAAATTTACTTATACTTTAATGACCCAAGATAATGTTTCCTTAAAAACTTCACCCACTCAGTGTGCATGTTTCCATGAATGATTAATGATGATAATTTATATAGAATCTTCTACTGAAAATCACATTAAATAACAACATTCCCATTACAACCTCATATTTCATTACAGTGGAGAGCAATACTTGGAATAAATGCAGCTACTTTAACCGACTGCAAATCTTTCAAGTTGCATCTATGAAGAAATGGAATAGGTAAAAGAAAGTATTTTAGTAGATGTGCATACTGATCATATTTTCTGCATTCACACAGGCAGTTTTATTTAGTTGCTGAAAGTTCACATCCCAGAGACAACAGACTGAGTTCAGATCTCAATTCAACCATATGTTTTTGGGCAGACTACTTAAATTTTCAGTGTGTTTCCTTATTTTTTGGTTCAAGGATTAACAAATGCAATGCATATGAAGTATTTTGTATACTACCCAGCACAATGTAAGCATTTAAAAATATTTGTTCTTCTGATCAATGAATTGACAATCTTTCCAAGGAAAATTATTGAATCTATTTTATCCCAAAAGCGATTGCATCTTTTTTATTTCTTGTTAACTCATTGCATTTCATTTTTACCTCTAGGATAGTTCTCACTGCACTCAGCCTATGTGTGTAAAAGTTATTTTTCTGTGTCTCCAACTGTATTTTTAAAACCAGGCAGCCAGGGATTGCCACTTTATCCTAGGTTGACTAGCAGGAACTTTGCATATTGTACTCTATCAATGAACAAATGGTGACAGCATAGTGGGATAAAGATAGAGTTTGATCCCTAGCGTCTCTAAGAAACAGGTGTTTTTAAGTTGCAAACTCATTTAAATATCTGCATCAGAAGGTGAGTCCTGTGCATGGAATAATGCATATCATCACTGGAGAAATGGATCAATCCTACTGGCACTCCCTTAGAGGGAGCAAGTACATGGTGGCCACTAATAGTTTCCTTCCAACCCTGTGGCAAGATTCAAAATTGCCCATGAAAAGCGCAGATTGGTGAAGTAAATCCAGTGGAATCTTGGGCTAGACTCCCTAGAGTGATAGAGAGGAAGGCTTAGGTCCGGTACTTATATGAATGAATGATCTGCAGACAACTCTGAATTATTATAGGTTGACAACTTCTTGCTATGACTTTGGTCCATATCTACATTCATGAGAATCAGCTAGCACTATCCCAGGTCTTTAATATGTGTCAGACCCAGTCCCTCTCAGATGCCCATTTCCTGTCATTCTGATGCTTATTAGCACTTCCACCAAAGAAAGAAAATAGAAAATAAAAAGGAGAGCATCTTAAATCCAACAATTTTAACATGTTTTAGTGGGTTTGGCATAAGAGAAAGGTAAAACTCTGGATTAAATAGTTTTTAACTTTTGTATGTGTTTAAAGGCTCTCACAATGAGAGAAGATCAAAATCAACCTTTAGTATTTTTTCCCACTCTTAAAGTTTTAGCATTTGTTATTCTAAATTCACGCTAATGCCTCTCTTGTTTATTTATTTCACTAACAACTAGAGTTCCTTGGGATTTAGAAACAGCCATATCTCAACTCTGAGTACCACTTCCTGCATCCAGTGTAGAATTGGCAGAGTAGGTTGCTGCTGCTCTTGATGTGTGGAGCCCGAGGACCCCTCTGTGGGAGGCTGGGAGGGTGTGAAGCTACAGGATTGAGACCTGAGCTCAGCTTGGATGGCACGGGAAGGAGCTTATTATCGCAAAAGCTCCTTCCTTCCTTCTTGGCAGGAGTTGTTGCTCGGAGCCAGCAGGTGCTTAATGCTGTTAAATTTATGAGTAGTGAAAGCTGTTGGATTTCTTAACATCTGGGTAACATAAATTATCAGAAATTTTTTTTTGGTCCTGCATAGTTGGAACGTGATTTTGAAATCCATGGAAAGCCATTAAGTAACCTTTACTGGAATGTGTTTATTTCTGAACATTTACCTCCGTGTCTGCAGGCTGTACCTAGATGAGCTGACAGACCGCGGCCAAGCAGGAAGTGACAGGGTCAGAAAGAGCTAAGCCACAACTGCTTCCTCTTGAGATCTCTAGTAAGACACAGAGCACTTTTGATTTATGTATTCGTAGTCTTTGTTTTATACATTTTCTTGTTCAGAATTACCAATGAGCTAAGTGCAGACTTGAAGTATCAATGTGTAAGTAAGTGACTTCTATTAGTTATTTTTTGTTTTAGGCTAAGTGTAACACTGAGAGCTGTTCCTTTATCCCCTTTTCTTCCTGAACGGGAATAAAGTAAAACAAAAAAGCAAAAAAAGGAAGTAGACTTTTCTTTAAAGTAGCAGATTACCCACATAACAGTTTTCGTCTATGTTGCTGTTTCTTACCAGGACTGTTAAATGCAAATAGGCATTTCTTAAACTTCTAGCCCCTGTGGATTTTGAGTGGTATGCTCCATAAACCAGTTCACACTGTATTTCCAAATCATAAAGGGGACCTTTGGAACTTAAGATGTATTGAAAGGTTATTTTCATACCCAGATTTTATTTTCTAATAGAAATTGAGGTAGTAGTAACATTGGCTTAAAATATTGCTGTTTTTTTTTTGTTTGTTTGTTTGTTTTTTAACATGACCAGGTGGTTCAGTTGGTTGGAGTGTTGTCCAGTGCACCAAAAATTTGTGGATTTGATTCCCTGTCAGAGCACATTACCTAGGTTGTGAGTTCAATCTCCAGTCAGAGCACCTACGCAAGGCAACTGATTAGTTTTTTCTTTCATATCAATGTTTGTCTCTTCCCCAATCCTCTCTCTCAATCTCTCCTTAGAAATTAATAAGCAAAAAAAATTAATAAGCATATTTTCAGGTGAGGATTAAAAAAGATAAAAATAAATAGAAAATATTGCTGGTTTTTATGCTTCACCTACCAATTGCATACTTATAATTGGATTTAATGTATTAAAATCACAATACACAATATGTAGTGTATTTTCACATGAATAGTGGAAAGAAAAATGTACTTGTTAGAAGAAATGCTGGGTACAAACCCTGTCCCCACTGTTTTTTGCTCTGCGGCTATGGACAAATTATGTCAATGGCCAGAATTACAGTTTTTCTTCAGGAGAGTAGGATTTGCAGCAGACCTTGCAGATGGCAGCGCCAAATCCACTGTACCCTTGCCTTCCTGATTAATAAATAGTTTGGAAACTTAACCTACGGTGAGGGCCATATCTGATTGCCCAAAGAGTTATCCTATCCCTTTTTGCTGGTAATTTTTCCTGTGAAAAGTATGTGACTTAATCCTTGTCCAAGAGATACAATAAAACATTTTCTGGAGATTTCTGAATAGTTGTTTCATTTCTTAAGAGAAAGTCACTAGAAGCCAGGCTCTCTACTTATGTATAAATCTGGAAGCATGTTGCCCCAGGTGCTACCCTAGCCATCCTGTGACCTTTGGAGGAAGACAGACGGAGGACAAAGCTGAAATTTCATAAAGATTAGACCTGAGTGGATCATAGAGAAAAGAAGCTACAATCATGATTAGATCACTCCTGAATCCTATATCTAATCTCTGGATTTGCCAGTTATGTTAGCCAATAATTATATGAGAGTTTTAGGTGGGTTTATATTATTTATAGCCAAAAAGCATCACAACTGATTCAAGAAGAATTTTATCTATTCACCAAGATTATTTTGAGGGCTAAAGGAAGAACCCGTGGAAAAATCCTTCCCAATTTTAAGTATACCATTAAAAATAGTTCCTCTTTTTAACTTTTAGCTCTACCATCTTTTCCTTTTGGAATCAAGAAATTGAAACATGTAGGAAATAAACTTGAAAGACAAACTGTGTTCCAGTTTTGTATGGAAAGTAATAAAATATAAATTATTAAGTTTGAAAATAAATTAATATTTAAGACTATTACTTATATCATTATAAGTTATATACTGCTTATAGTCTTAGAATATTAATCTGTATTATACATCTATACCTATATTTATATATGTGTGTATGTGCATGTGTGTGTAGATCTTAAGGCATTACAAAACACAATCAAACAAACCCCAATAATAGATACAATTGGTCTATTGTATGTAACATTTTGAGGTCTCCACGAAAGAATGCATTGTTTCCAAAAATGTGTTTAAATAACATTTTACCTTACTTTGAAACTTCAGTTATTCCAGATTTTCCATTTTGGCTACTTGGGGAAATATGCTCTTAAAAATGTGTGTTTTTTAGCACAACACTTGCTCATATATGTATAGATGTTTGCTCCGAATTGTATTCACTTATGAGGATATTTTAGTATGTTTTCATAGGAGGAAAACAAAACCCTAAGCCTTCATATAGGATCAATAATAGTGCTTCACAACTGAAGATGGTTTTTTTTTTTTTTTTTGCTCCTTCTAAAAAAGAAGAACAATAACGTGCCAGAGACCCCAAAGGGAAATATATTGTTAATGGAAAAAATTGCCTTCATTCACTCTTTCTATTTTAGGGAGCTCTTGCTGCCAGGTTGTAATGAAAACATAAAGGTCTAATACAAAACTGATTGGGGGAAGGAGGCAGGGGAAAGGAACCCACAAAACGCAGCATCTAATCCAGATGTTAGCTTAGTGGGGTGGGTTTTGTCAAATATAGCAGCAAACTTCATCCTCTCTGAGGTCCCTACCTATTTGTTTAAAAGATTTTATTTATTTATTCTTAGAGAGAGCGTAATGGAGGGAGAAAAAGGGAGAGAAACATCAATGTGTGGTTGCCTCTCACATGTCCCCCATTGGGGGCCTGGCCCACAATCCAGGCATGTATCCTGACTAGGAATTGAACTAGTGACCCTTTGGTTTGCAGGCCTGTGCTCAATCCACTGAGCCAAATCAGCCAGGGCTGAGGTCTCTCTCTTACTGATCAAAAGAAAAAAAAATGTTATTTTTCAGGTTCTAATACTTTTTTACATTGTTAAAGTCTATCTACTGATAAGAAAATCTCAAATATGAAACAAATCCTTGATGATTTTTAACTTGCGGTGAGGTTAAGCATCATCAAGGTAATTGATATAAAGTTCTAGAAAAAGATAGGAGCAACACCTAAAACTTTGTTCAAACTAGAAAAATCACCTAAAATTCTGTATTTATATAGTCCACGATTAAAGCAAATGTTCTCCTGACTGATAAAATTAAGAAACTAAGCGAGGGATAAATCTTTAGAGTTTGTTGTTGTTGTTTAAGATTCATGTGTGACTTAAGAAAGATGGTTTACTAGACAGTTTGCAAAGGTAGGGGTAGGAAGGGGTTTCTAAAAGTAAGAAAAAATTAGTCTCGCAGAGAAATAGAAAAGAGAATAATTAAATAAAATAACAGTGAAAATGTTAAACAAGCACACATCTTAGAGAAAGCAGTGAATAATCTTTTGACTATATTTGTCTTCTCCTCATAACCTTTGTGGATGCATTTTGGGGAAAGCAGTCATAAAACTTCACACAATTAAAAAAAAGTTCCTTTGAACTGCTTTGTGTAGTCTGTAACTCCATGCCTTTCTGAACGGTTATAAAGTTTGATGCAGATGCCTGCTCTTCTGCATCCTCCCGGTAAGAGAGGGCACTCTCACAGACATTTATCCTTTGTTACTGATGGCTGGTGTGCTTCCCTCGTGCCTGGCAGTGTTTACATCATTTATATTTACATTTATTTCAAAATTTATGAGATGATTTTGTTAAAGTACTTGATTGTAATCCCAAATAAAGTAATGTGAAGTGTCCTAAGCTTGTAGTTTTCCCAAATACATTTATGTAAATTTACTGAAGCTAAAGCTTGTTTGAATTACGATATGGTAATGCATTATTATTTTGCTTTTAGAAATTTTGTCTTAGTTTCTGTTCCTCCTGAAACAGGCTCGGAGCCAAGGCGCTCAGAGCAAGTGGTTGATTTGAGAACTGCAGGAAACGTCAGTAGGGGGCAGGAAACACATTCAATCAAGGCTGTAGTGCAGACTGGGGATATTTGAAGAAGAAATCTGGAAATTAGTGTAAAACATATGCTTGAGAATTGTCACACCTGAGGAGTGCGGCGTTACACGCCAACCCCTGCGAGATCTTTGCTGGTGGCTGCACACGGTTGGTGCTGACTCCCCTGCCGACCCAGCCTGCTGTTTACGGGCAGAGAAGCATGGGTAAATCAGTGATAAAGTGATGATTTAAACAAGATGATCCAGAAATTATCTAAAAAGGTTTTCTAATTTTTAAAAATTTTATTGCATTATTTAAATAAATAAGTAAATTACCAAAAATTAACAAGAATTACAAATATAAAAATAACATCACCAGTAATAAAAATAAGTTAACACTTGTTGCCTAGATAATGTATAGATGAAGGGATAGGGGAATTTTGTTTTCTTTATACTTTGCTGTATTTCTATATTTAAAAAACTACAAAACATTATTTTAGTATAAAGTCCCATTAAATATTAAATATTATGAAAATTTATTATTTTGTATATTTTTAGTACATTTGCTTCTTATAGCAAATACATACATTATTAGTTTAATTTGCAGTATGAAAATAATTAGAAGAATTATATAATTCTGCTTTATAAAAAATAGTAACCTCACAGATTTGCTGAGTTCACCAAATAATTGAATAAATAGAAGCCTCTTAAGGAAGAAAATAATTTTCTCTGAAAGACAAATAATTTTTATTTGATTCATTTAGATATTTTTATATATTTTGCTTTTAAAATTTCATAACAACTATATCTACCATAAATTTGCTTTTGATTGTATTTTGAACTAAAAATAAAGAAAGTATTCTAGTAGAAAACACACACAACCGAACTTTAGGGAATGGGAATTTTAATTGTCATTATCATATTTCAATGGTCCATGATATACTAAGTTTCAAAAGAAAGTCAGTAAGAAAAAAATTAAGCTACCTAGATTGGTGAGAATATAGGCTCTGTAATATCTTTCGTAAGTTAACATTTTAATATGTGTGGGAGTCACAAGTAATTTGAACAATGTATTGCTTAACTTATATTCAGAAAATTCATTTACTATCAATCTATTGACAATTCATAGCCAATTATGAAAACTAGAGTACAAGATTTATGCCCATTTAACTTTCTTAAAACTGAAATACAGATCTCACATGGTTCAAAGTTACTGTCAATTTGCACTGCACCCAAAATCTGTGTTCTCACCACCTCAACAAGTAGAAGAGTACATAGAAAAATAACTTCTATAGCTAAATTAATTTTTTCCACATATTTTAATTAATTTATTTCTAAATCACATTTATTAAAGCAAATAAATAAAATGTGCTCATTTAATCTTACAGTTACAAAATAAATGATTAAGAATTATCTATTACTTTCCACAAAAAAAATGAATGCATTTTTTTCAGGGACTAGTAAAGAGTTTCTGTCAGCAATTTCAAATAATATCGCGGTTATTAATAGCCTAAGAATTTAAAAATTATATTGACTCCTTAAAAATGTTTTCAATGCTACAGTGCTAATATCTATTTATAAAATAGTTAATTAAAGTGTTAAATATTAATTTGTATACCTATAAATATATTCATTCATTTTTTGAGATTCTATCATCAATGATCAGAAGATGACAGTTGAATGAGTCAATCCTCTGGGAAACTGACTTTTATGATGTAAAGTATGAAGTTAAAACATATTTAAAAGTATTGATTTAAATTTTATTTTAAAAGGTAAGGTCTAGATTTAATGAAGATCTGGAAATTAGGTTCTCTCCATATATCTACAGAATCTGAATATATATATATATATAACAATTACTAGGACCTCTGCAATAAATTTTAAAATTAAGTCTACCTTCTAATTACCTTTTGACTAAGATTTACTACTTGCTATACTGATATCTGTTCTCTGATTTTCCCTTGTAAGAAAAATCCAGAATTTTTCCTGGTAATTGCTCATGGTCACCCAGAAGAATAATATTTCTTAGCTTATGTTGAAGTCAGCTGTGCTAATGTCATTATTTTTCGTCCAAAGACATGTAAAAGGATACACTGTGTGCAGCTTTAGAAAGTATCTTTAAAGGGAGGATGATGCACCCTTAAGCTTTACCTTCTTATTCCTGAGAGCGTGGCTAAAGACGTGAAGCTCTGGAGCCCAAGTAACATGTGGACCATGAAGTGGAAGTTTTGTACTGAGGACAGCAAAACCCAAGGAAAAAAGATTCATATTTGCAGGTTTTAGAGCCACCATATTAGTCCTATGCTAGCTACTGGCAGACTTGTTTTTCGTGAGAGAGAAACAAACTTCTTTCTTGTTTAAGCAATTGGTTTTTATTTACTTGTTTGATTTTTGTTTGATGTAACCAAACCTAACCCTAAGTGACAACAGTTTCATTGTTGTTCTCTCACTCTTTACCAGAAATTTTAAATAAACTTTTTTTTTGACAGAAAGCAACCACAGTAGATATCCCATGGTCAATATTTGGAGACCTCAGAAAAATCAGCATTCACAAAGTAAATTTTATTTTCATGGCATGAAATAGCATTCTTATAAAGGCTGCTGGCCAGAGATTATTTCTGTAATTCATCTACGTAAATATTGTATCTTATATTCTTTGCTTTGCTTTTCACTCTACCAATTATACTAGGACTTTTTTCTCTTTTGCAAAATTCCTTGGTCATATAACACCAATAGTGAGAATGAACATTTTTCACAGTGAGATAACCATCAACATCAGAAACCTTTGGGTCTGTAAATGCTCCATCAAACACATTTTGAAAACTGCTGACTTTTCAAATCTAATACATGAAGGCTGCTTTTGAATTTGAAATGATTATACAGTCAAATGTGTATTTATTCTTGTTAACAAAGTAAAAACATGACCATTCTTGTTACAAAATCTGTTCTCTATATTTAGAGAACTTCAGTCTTTCATCTCATAAATAATAAGAATTTGCCCATAAACTCTGTCTTTCATCTTTTTTGGAGGGAAAGAATCTCTGTGTCTGATAGAAATGTTCTCCCAAGAGAACTGAATAACCCAGGTGTCACTGCTGTCCTCTACTATTTTATTGTCACAGTTAAAAGCTAGCAAATTCCTGATGCCAAAGTTGTATCTGCTAGATAGTGTCTTATTTCAGTTTGAGACTGAATTAAATTAAACTGCCAAGATTATCATCAGGTTTAAACATCAGCTGGTTGTTACTAGTCAACATTTCCTCCTCATGGCTCAAAGCCTTCTGGTTTGGAAAAATGCATGGTCTTCTGACTGCCGACTCCATTGTAGAGAGAGAGTTGCCTTCTCTGCCCAGTGCCCTCTGCCAAGTGCCCCCTGCCTCGGTAACATTTTCTCTGTAGCAAATTTTATTTTTTCCCTTTACTATCCAAGGCCTTAATCTAGAATGCTCTGACCTCCTTCTTGGGGGTATTTTATATGGATTGTAGACAAAGGCCAAACTGGCATCTGCTCGTCTCTGCCTTCTCTCCACAGTGTTCTTTCTGCCTGAGCATGATACTGATGCTGTCCTAGGCTGTGCTAGCAAGTGGGCCATTCTCTTTGGCGATGTCATACAGCCAGGAAAGAACAGTTCCAGACCACAGAGAAACAACCACGCACAGGTTGCTTGCTACCTATCATTTCCTTCTTGTCTCCAGCAGCTGGGCTCCTGATTTTACCCCACAGCCTCAATATTTTGTCCATTTCCTTCAGAAACACTCTTTTTTTTACCCTTTCTCTAAATAGTCACCATGCAATTTGAAACTGTCAAGGGTTCCTGGAGATCATCTGGTCCAGATGCCTTTAAACTGTGCTCTGAGGGGCCTTGGAGATTGTTGCAGCGACTAGCAGAGAAAAGGGGAAGAAAAGGTGAGCTCCTGGTCTCTGACTCTCCTTCCACTGTAGTGTCTGTCCTGTCTCCCGCTCTTACATTCTTGTCTCTCTCAAAAGATTTTAGTAGAAAAAAAAAATGTTCCTTGGTCAAGGAAACAGCTTGCAAAACATTAAATTAGTCCATATCATTGTCACAAAGGGAATTAATAAAGTGGCATTTTCCCTAAGTTTATATAGCCCAGTTGTGGAAGAACTAGGGCTAGAACTGTCTGCTTGAGTGATATTTTCACTATACCACAGGTGGCAAACACAAGGCTCGCAGGCCAAAACCGGCCCTCCACCTTGTTTTATCTGGCCCAGCACACTGTCAGCCTGCTCTCTAAGAGTCTGTCCCCATTTTCCTTGTTAGTTCAGTGTGTCAATTAGATTCCACATATGAGTAAAATAATATGGTGTTTGTCTTTCTCTGGCTTATTTCACTTAGCATAATGTCTAGCCCAAGTGTCCATAGATGAGTGGATAAAACAACTATAGGGCATTTACACAATGAAATACTACAGAGCTGTAAGAAAGAAGAAAATTTTACCTTTTGGGACAGTATGGATGGACCTGGAGGTCATTAGCCTTTTGTAGTGCATCATTACACTGATGCTTTTTTAAAAATGTTGAACGAGACTGGCATATCTGGAATCAGGTAATTTAGTAGCAGTATATTAATTTTTGATATATTGATGGACTTAATTTTCTAATTTTTGGAGGATTTTTACATTTCACTTTATGAGAGATATTCATCTATAGTTTCCTTTTTTTGTTCTTCCTTCCTTTCTTTTTTTGTATTGACTATGTCTGGTTTTGATACCTGGTAATACTATCCTCATAATGTGAGTTAGAAAGCATTATTTCCTCTTTTTATGTAAATGATTGTTTAAAATTGGTATTAATTTTTCCTTTAATAGTTTAACAAAATCTTCAGTGAAAGCATCAGGATCTGTACATTTCTCTGAAAGATTTTGTAATTACAAATTCAGCTTCTTCATCAGTTTTAGGATTCTTCTGGTCATCTCTTTTCACTTGAATGAGTTTTGCAGTGTGTGATTTATAAGGAATTCATCCATTTCTTCAAAGCAGTTCCGCTTATGAGCAATGGCCGTAGGATTTGTTACAGTATCCCCTGTCCTTTCCCTGTCACTTTTAAAATATAATCACCTTAATGAATTCCTCTAGATACATTGAGTACCACATCAGATGGTATTATAATTTTTGTTTCAAACATAAAAAAATCTTTTAGGAAACTTACTGGTTGAAGAGTAGTCTAGAGTATTCTATTTACCCTTATTTTTACCCATTCTATTTTTCTTTTATTTTTGAAGACTTTTGCCTTCTTATGCTATACTTTTCTTTCTTTTAGAGAACTTCTTTTAACTATTAAGGGATTATCTTCTGGTGACAAATTTCATTAGTCACCTTTTTCTGAGAATCTCTTCAGTTCACCTTCATTTCTGACGGATATTTTCCCTGGAGAAAAGGTCATGGATTGATGACTCTTTCAACACTTGAAAGACATTTAAACATTTCCTTTGTCTTCAGTAGTTTCAGATCAGAAATCAACTGCTATTTGAATTAAAGTCTCTTTATAAGTAATATGTCCTTTCTCTCTGGCTCTTTAATTTCTTTCTTTGTATTTAGTTTTCATTTTTATTACTTAAAGTTTCAATATGTTTTATCTTGGTGTGGAATTTTTAAAACATGTCTTATTTGGTATATAGTCATCTTCTTGAATCTGTAGAATTATATTTAACTAAGTTTAGGAGGTTTCAGCCACTACTTCTTTCTGTCTTTTTTTTAAAAAATATTATTCATTTTTAGAGAGAGAAAAAGGAAGAGAGAAAGACATCATTTTGTTGTCTCTTGCACATCCCTCAACTGGAGACTGGGCCAACAACCCAGGCAGGTGCCCCAATTGGGAATGGAGCCTGTGATCTTTTGGTTCACAGACCAGTTATCCATCCCCTGAGCCACACCAGACAGGGCATCACTATTTCTTCCCACACATTTTCAGCTCCACAATCTTTCTATTCTCATTCTGGGACTCTGGTGATATAAATATTAATTCTTTTGTTATTGGCCCATTATTCTTTGAGTCTCTATTCCTTTCATTGTTAGTATCATTCACCTCTATTTTCCTTCTATTGTTTACATTGTGAAAGCTGTTGATTTGTCCTAAATTTCCTTGATTCTACCTTCTGTCTCCAGTTTGCTATTGAGCCCACTCAGAAAGTTTCTTTATCCCACTCAGTGGATTGAGTGTCCACCTGACAATCAAAGAGTTTCTGGTTTGATTCCCAGTCAGGGCATGTACCTGGGTTGCAGGCCAGGTCCCCAATAGGGGTCTGCGAGAGGCCACCACACATTGATGTTTCTCTTCCTCTCTTTTTCCCTTCCTTCCCCTCTCTCTAGAAATAAATAAATGAAGTCTTTTAAAAAAAGAAAGTTTTTATTCCAGTTATTCTATATTTCACCTCTATCATTTGTATTTGGTTTATTTTTATAACTACTATTTCTTTGTTAGCTTTCCCTCATTTTTTAAAAAGACAATTTATAATTGTCTGTAGAAGTGTTGATATGATAAGTGCTTTAAAATACTATCAGATAATTCCAACAACAAATTCATCTCAGTGTTGGCTAGTTGTTTTGTTTGTGTGTGTGTGTGTGTTTTTTCAAGGTTATTTGTATAGACACCAATTTTTTTTTAATTAACATGTATCCTGGACATTTTGGCTGTAATGTTAAGAGACTCTTGATTCTATTTAAATCTTTCTCAGACAGCAGTGACTCTACATAGGTTTAGTACATAAGTTTGTCTTACTTTCTGGAGCTGTAGTTTCAATGACAATTCCATTTTTAGGAATGAAGCAATGCTATTCTGGTCAGTTTTGTTTTTACGGCTCTTCTGGTGTTCCTTAGTGACCCTTGCAAATGCCATCTGCACCTCCCAGTGCTATTAGGTGGAAGAGTCAGGAAACAATGTGCCTTAGACTCTGCTGCTGTAAGGGATTGGTAATGCTGCTCTGAGTGCGGGCAAAAGCCATGCAACTGCTGCCGTGTGTAGTGTGGGGCAGACATCACTGGTGCTGCTGTTGGGAGTCTGCTGGGGAGAGTGAGGAAGAGAACTTGAACAGGCCCTGCTCACAAAAGAACACACTAATTTTGTAATTTGAACCTCTGAGCTTTGCTTATAGTTTTGGATATAAGAGGTGCCTCTTGCATCCATTCTTTAGGCCCTTTCTTTCCGCAAATCTATTTGCTTGTTGATGGCTAGAGCTACACTGTTTTTATCATCTCAGGATTTTTATTTTATTTTTTTTCAAGTTAGGATATATTCATTCAAAATAATAACTATGCTATTTCAGCAACCTAAAAGACAATTAGGAAAATTTCAAAAAATAAACCAAGGGTGAAATGAAATCCCAGCTATAAAAGTACCACAAAAATGTTAATTATTATTAAGCAATGTGAGAAAATTCAACTTTACCTTTGCTTTTTATTCAGTTTTTGAGTGATCAGGGTCATAGGGACTATTACAGACTATTATGCCAAATATTAAAAATAATCTTTCAAACCTCTGCTGCCATTGTCAGCTTTTCCTGATAGTATCAGAGGGGTTTCTATATTAAATAATAGCAAATGATTTCAGATAAAATGTTTCAGCAATAGTTAATCATAAAAAATTTTTTTACTACTTGATGCATTGGTCAGTTAGAAATTCTTGACTAATATGTCATTATGAAATTTTTATTTGCTTACTATTGACTACAAATATTACTAATATCCCAAACCTTTTTGTTTTCATTTTAAGAAGCTCAATTTCCAATAATAGTATCTTGCTGCATTCATACATCAACTGCTCTAACCTTTACATCAAGTTGTATTATATTTTATTATATTAATTTATCTGTGCCACAGTATTTGTTAGCTGAATGGATCCTAATTTGTAAATACTTTTAGGTTCATTTTCTTCTTGAGGTATACAAGTAAAAAAATACCCTGGATTGTCAATATTTCTTTTACTTTATATTTGTATCTGAGTTTTGTTTTCTTCACTATGTGTGGAAAGACTACTTTATTTTGATCTTCACTGTGTTCTAACCATCAGTAACTTGTGAATTAAAACAAAAATCATTACGCAAATTGAAGGCAGCCGGAATGACTATACCAGCTACTTAGAGTTTTCTATAAGTTAATTATTTAAGCTCTTTGAGGCCTAAGATGAGAGATGTATTATATCGTGTGACATGAGATCATTGGACATATAACCTTCCCAAGTCCATTCATTCTTTGGGTTAAATAATGAGTAGCTGTGTTGAGCATCATTTGTCATCAGGTAAAATGAAAAGAACAATCATATTTTGGTGAATAAAACACAGGCCTTACTTTTAGGAACTTCAAAAATTATCATGAGAGTAATAACAAAGAAGAAAATGAACTAATAAGTATACAACTGTCAATTTTCTTTTTTGAAATATATTTTATTGATTATACTATTATAGTTGTCCCATTTCCCCCCTTCATTCCTCTCCACCCTGCACATCCTCTCCTACCCACATTCCTCCCCTTTAGTTCACGTCCATGTGCCATAAGTTCTTTAGCTTCTACATTTCCCACACTATTCTTGCCCTCCCCCTGTCTATTTTCTACCCACTGTCTATGCTACTTGTTCTCTGTACCTTTTCCCCCTCTCTCCTCCTCCCACTCCCCTGTTGCTAACCCTCGATGCGATCTCCATTCCTGTGGTTCTGTTGCTGTTCTAGAAGTTTGCTTAGTTTGTTTTTGTTTTTGTTTTTGGTTTGGTTGTTAATAACTGTGAGTTTACTGTCATTCTATTGTTCATATTTTTTACCTTCTTTTTCTTAGATAAGTCCCTTTAATGTTTCATATAATAAGGGCTTGGTGATGATGAACTCCTTTAATCTGACCTTATCAGAGAAGCACTTCATCTGCCCTTCCATTCTAAATGAAAGCTTTGCCTGATAGAGCAATCCTGGATGTAGGTCCTTGACTTTCATGAGTTGGAATACCTCTTTCCAGCCCCTTCTTGCCTGTAAGGTCTCTTTTGAGAAATCAGCTGACAGTCTGATGGGAACTCCTTTCTAGGTTACTGCCTCCTTTTCTCTTGCTGCTTCTAGAATTCCCTCCATCATTTTAATCTTGGCTAATGTAATTATGATGTGCCTTGGTGTGTTCCTCCTTGGCTCCAACTTGTTTGGGACTCTCTGAGCTTCCTGGACTTCCTGAAAGTCTATTTCCTTTGCCGGATTGGGGAAGTTCACCTTCATTATTTGTTCAAATAAGTTTTCCACTTGTTGCTCTTCCTCTTCCCCTTCTGGTACCTTTATAATTCAGATGTTGGGATGTTTAAAGATGTCCTGGAGGTTCCTAAGCCTCTCCTCATTTTTTTTGATTCTTGTTTCTTCACTCTTTTCTTTTTGGTTGTTTCTTTCTTCCTTCTGGTCCACTCCACTGATTTGAGTCCCAGTTTTCCTCCCATCTCTATTGGCTCCCTGTGCATTTTCCTTCATTTCACTTATTGTAGCCTTCATTTGTTTATCTAATTTGTGACCAAAATTAACCAATTCTGTGAGCATCCTGATCACCAGTGCTTTGAACTGTGCATCTGATAGGTTGGCTATCTCTTTGTCGCTTAGTTGTACTTGCTCTGAGGCTTTGATCTGTTCTCCCATTTGGGCCATTTTTGGAATTCAGTCACTTCCCCCACTTCCCCCAAGTAAACTGGGCCCTTCTGGTGCTGATTCTCATGTGGGTGGGCTTTTGTATGTTCTAGGATCCTGTGGGTTTCTACAACAAACTCTCCTGTGACGCTGGGAGTCTCTCCCAGCACCTCAATGCCCACAGGTGTTTTCAATAGGGTTTTGAGGCTTTATTTTACCTGGCTGGGACCCTGGGTTGCACGGTCTGTCTCACTACCCAGTTTCACTTGGTTTATCTCATGGGAATGTGGAACCCCCAGTCAGCCAGCCACCTTGCCCAATGTGCCCTGCTTCACAATCACTGTCTCACTGCGTCTGCCCACTGCTATCTACCGCGCCCATGGTCCATCAGCTGCTGCCTTGCGCACCCAGTGCCACCACATTTTTTGCCAGGACCCCTCTCAGCTTGCTGCCCAACTCTGGCCCTTCTACCGGTCTGGATGAATGTATCTATTTTAACTCCTTGTTTGTTGGACTTCCATGCAGTTCAATTTTTATGTTGGCTCTGGATGTTATTTTGTTTCTAAATTGTTGTTTTCCTTATTTTGGTTATGTGACAAGGCATACTGTGTCTACCTACACCTCCATCTTGGCCAGAAGTCACAACTGTCAATTGTCTTAAGTACAAATGATGGAAACCAGAAATGGGGTGATGACATATCTGACTAGTATCAGAGAGTGGAGAAAGGGAGGTCATGTTTAAATAGATACTTTCTAGGATGTTACATTTCAGCAGAAACCGTAAGGATGAGAATGAGCTGGACTCATTGGCCAGAAGAAATCTTTGCTATTACATATTAAGTCCTACGGAGAAGTACCTAGTGATACTTTTGCCCATGAAGTTGGATAAATTTTGGTGTAAGATTGTCTCTATTATGTATTTCCATCATGAGATGATAATTTAGATGGTAAAAGAATTGCTGTTTTCCAAGACTGATTTCTCCCTAAGCTGATTGTAGTTTGTTAAATGACTTAGTGGAGAACATGTATTTCGTAAAACAAACTTAAAGCCTAATATCTTCAATTTTCCATAGAACAGTTCTCCTTTCTATGTTGAAGACATATATTTCTGTAAAACTGAAGATAGAACCCTGGAACAACCTAGCAGGTGTAGAGTGAGCCACATGCAACCTGTTAGCGGTCAATCCTGCAGCTCCCAGATTTGAGTGAAACTGAAAAGAAGCAGCTTGGGGATGTGCTCTGGGCTGGGAAAGTACTTAAACCAACTGTTACAAGTTTAAAGGGTGTCTTTGCTTAGTCTTTTCTTCCCACCTTCCCTTCCTGAACTGTTGTAGAGATAGAAAAAAAAATCATGGGCAACAGAAAACAATATAGGAAACATTCTGTCTGTTAGATTTTAAATCAGCAACTTTTAAAAAGTCAGTCACAGTTCGGGGGAGAAAAACATGCTTTTTCTCTTTCTTTTATTCTTACAAATGCCTAATACAGTGCTCTATAACAGCAAAGCTAGTGCTCTGCAAATGATATTCCTTTATGAGATTCACAAATAATTTCATGCCTTTAAGCTTTACTTTCCATCTTTAATATCTCTAAAGTTCTTTAAGATCCAACTAGTGGTTACTGTTTATTGTATACTTATTCCAGCATATGCCAATTACTTGTATACACACATTGTAGCATTTAACAATAATAATAACCTACACTAAAGATGGTATTCTCATTTCACTAAAAATAAAACAGTATCTGAAATATTAAGCAGCTTTCTGAAAATCACACAACTAGGATTGCCAAAACTGAATTCAACCTAAGACTGTTTCTTAGCCACTTCAACATGACTTTTAAATTTTATGGGCTGCATTTACACCACAGTTTGCAAAATATATTTTATTTTTCAGAAAAAAATTACATTCCTGGAAAACTGGGAAGGTAGTATTGAACAGACAGTTCTTTTTCTCTGCACCATTTCCCCTACCAATTATTATTATTTACATCTTGTATTCATCTGCTATATTTGTTATAATTAATGATCCAATATTGACATACTATTAACCGTAGTTTACAGATTTCATCAGGCTTCACTCTTTGTGTTGTATAGTTTCATATGTTTTGTCAATGCCTAATATCATATATCCACCATTACAGTAATATGCAGAGGACTTCACAGCTTTTGAGTCCACTGTACTCCACTTGTTTACCCTGTCCTCTCCCTGAGTCCCTGACAGCACTGATATTTTCACTGCCTTCTTACTTTTGCCTTTTCCAGAATGGCATAAAGATGGAATCATACAGTATGCAGTCTTTTAAGACTAACTTCTTTCGCTTGGCAATATGCTTTTAAGGTTCCTCTACATCTTTTTGTAGCTTGATGACTCATTTCTTTTCATCACAGAATAATATTCCAGTGTATGAATGTACCGTACTTTGTTTATCCACTGACTTATGACAGTCTTCTTGATAATTTACAATTTGGGGAAATTAAGAATAAAACTTCTATGAATATTCATGCGCACAATTTTTGTGTGGACATCTTTCAAATCATTTGGGTAAATGCTTAGTAGCATGGTTGCTGAATTGCATGGTAAGACATTTAGCTTCGTAAGAAATGGGCAAACTATCCTCAAATGATTGTATCACCTGCATTCCTGGTTAGCAATGAACGAGAGGGTCGGCTACTCTACATCTTTGCTAGCATGTTTTATTTTCAGTTTTTTGGATTTTAGCCATTTTAATAGGTATGTAGTAGTATCTCATTCTTGTTTTAATTTGCAAATCCTGGGTAACAAAGGCTATTTTCCCATCTCTATGTCGTCTTTGCTGATGGCCGCTCTAATATTTTGCTGATTAGGGTATTTATTTTTTATTATTGAGTTTTAAGAATTCTCTGTATATTTTGGTTACAAATACTGAGTCAAATAAGGGTTTTGCAAATATTTCTCCTATGTGGCTTGCTTTCTCATTCTCTTAGGTTTACATTTTCATAGAGCAGAAGGTTTACATCTTAGTAAAGTCCAACTTATCAATTTTTCTTTCACCAATCATGATTTTGGTGTCTAAAATTTCATCAACAATTCCAAGGTAACCTAGATTTTGTCCTATATTATATTCTAGAAATTTCAGTATCACATTTTACATTTAGGTCTATGGTCTATTTTGAGTTAATTTTTGTAAAGAATAAAAGGGTTTATTTGTTGCAGTTTCTTTTTTTATGTTTTTGTGCATGTGACAGTCCAGTTATTTTAGCACAATTTGTTGAAAAGACTATCCTGGAGAGAAGATGGTGGCTTGGTAAGAGGATGCACATCCTTCTTCCCCCTTCACACAGGTGATAAACCGGGCCAATTTTCAATACAGTACAGCAAACAGACACCAGAAATACAGCATTTTTGAAAACAGATGATCAAAAATTGCAGTGGACTTTGAAAAACCAGACGGTAAGAAGAGTACTCCAGCAGCGTGGAGACCAGGGTGGGGGCTGAGATCCCAGGCCAGTGCTGGCCGTAAGACTCTAGGGAGGGAGCTGGGACAACCGCTCCCTGATCAGCCAAACAGGGTCTTAGCAGCACCGGGATAAACCTGGTTGCTTGAAATCTCACAGAGAGGAGTTAAGATCTCATAGCCTTGGGAGGATTGAGAGTTGGAGTGCGCAATTTTGTCTACGCCCGCATGTCATTGTAAACAGCTGCGTGGGGATCTTTCGCACCAGTGCCACTGAGAGACCAGTGGTGCAGTTGCTGGGCACCGCTTACGGTCTCTTGCCCCTGCGCGAGCGCTACCGCCAGCAGGGAGCAGCAATACGGTCTCCCGGCACCATCGCGCCATTGCGCCATCGGAGACCTGAGTGGGCTGCTGGGAAATCTTAGACACCAGTGTGCAACCTGCGTGGGGGTCAAGCCAGTTGGCACCTGTGCAAGGAAGACTCAAAGATCATCTGCACCTGCGTGACCACAGTTGGCGCCTGCCCCCACAGAAGTCACACCTGAGACCCTGAGCAGAGAGACTTGGGCTAGCTCTGAGGACAGTAGGCCAGAGAAAACTGAGTGCTGAACAAGGAAAATAACAATACAGTCACCCCCTCGGCCACTGCAGTCATCAAGGCCAGAAAAACCAGCTTGGCAAGATTGATAACAGCAAGAATTGGCAGTTTTGGTGTTTTTTGGTTTTTCGATTTTTTTTGTGGGTTTTTTCTTTTTCTCTTTTTTATTACTATTTTTTTATTATTTTGATCTTTTTACCCCTCAAATACTTTTTGCTTCTCATTACTTCTTTCTTGTTTTACTCCTTCTTCCTTTCTTTCCAAGCTTATCTCTTCTTCCTGTCTTTTTTTCTTTTCTTTTTCATTCTGCTTTTCTTTATTCTTTTTTCATTTTTTTATTTCCTTTTCCTTCTTTTCTTTTTTTCTTTCCTTCTCTTTTCTCTTTTTAAACACATATGAGTGAGACAAAAACAAAACAAAACAAAACAACCCTGCAACTGTGGAAAGACCAGAGTTGGTCCCAAAGAGGGGGCATTTCAACAGCTGAGACACTGGAAGCCATGAACACCAGGATACCTGAAGGAGACAGCACCACTCAATTTCACAGGCATTCTACCACAGAAGTTCACACCATAAACCCAGGGAACCAGAACAAATCAATATAAGAAGCTGAGGCTAAGAAGAAGAGTCTCACAAACAATGGGAAGACAAAGAAACAATCCCCAAAGGAAAGAAAAGGAGGAAGCCCCAGAAAGAATGCTAAATGAAATGGAGGCAACTCAACTATCAGATTTTGAGTTCAAAGCAATGGTTGTTAGGAAGCTCCATGAGCTCTCAATGAGCTACCTTAAAGAATCTTAAAAGCAGCAAGGAGAAAAAGGAAGTAACATACAGGGGAGCCCCAATAAGGTTAGCAGCTGACTTCTCAATGGAAACGCTCCAAGCCAGAGGAGAATGGCAAGAAATATTCCAAGTGATGAGAACCAAAGGCCTTCAACCAAGACTACTTTACCCAGCAAGGCTTTCAATCAAGATAGAAGGCCAAATAAAGAGCTTCCGAGACAAAAATGTCTAAAAGAATATTCCTCTACCAAACCAGCTCTGCAAGAGATACTAAAGGGCCTGCTTTAAGAAAAGGAAGGAAAGGAGAAAGAGAGGGAGAGGAACACAGATACAAAAATGGCAATGAATAAGTACCTATCAATAATAACCTTAAACATAAATGGATTAAATGCTCCAATCAAAAGTCATAGAATAGCTGAATGGATAAGAAAGCATGACCCACATATACGCTGCCTACAAGAGACCCACCTCAGGACAAAAGACCTACACAAACTCAAAGTGAAGGGCTGGAAACAAATTTTCCAAGCAAATGGACAGGAAAAAAAAAGATGGGGTAGCAATACTCATATCACACAAAATAGACTTCAAAAGAAGAGCCATAAAGAGAGATCCAGAAGGTCACTTCATAATACTCAAGGGAAGAATCCACCAGGAAGACATAAATATTGTAAATATATATGCACCCAACATAGGAGCACCAAAATGCATCAAGAAAATTTTAGAGGACTTCAAGAAAGATATTGACAGCAACACAATTATAGTAGGGGGTTTTAACACCCCACTGTCAAAAATGGACAGATCTTCTAAACAAAATATCAACAAAGATAATGTGTCACTGAACAACACTCTAGATGAAATGGACTTAACTGATATATATAGAGCCCTTCATCCCAAAGAAACTAAATACACTTTCTATTTAAATGCAAATGGAACATTCTCAAAGATAGACCACATGATAGGTCATAAAACTAACCTCATCAAATTCAAGAGAATTGAAATCATACCAAGCATTTTCTCTGACCATAAGGGACTAAAACTAGAAACCAACCCCAAGGGGAAGAACACAAAGTCCTCAAAATCATGGAGATTGAATAGCATGCTATTAAACAATGAGTGGGTCAAGAATGAAATTAGGGAGGAAATCAAAAAGTTTCTGGAAACAAATGAAAATGAACTCACAACAACCCAAAACTTATGGGACATAGCAAAGGCAGTCCTTAGAGGAGAGTTCATAGTGATACAGGCCTACCTAAAAAAGATAGAAACATCTCAAACAAACAACTTAACTCTACGCCTACAAGAACTTGGGGATCAGCAGCAAAGACAGCCCAGAGCAAGTAGAAGGAAGGAGATAACTAAGATCAGAGCACAATTAAATGACATAGAGACTAAAAGCACAATTCTAAGGATCAATGAATCCAGGAGCTGGTTTTTTGAAAAAATAAACAAAATTGACAAGCCATTAAGCAGGCTCATCAAGAAAAAAATTGAGAGGACCCAAATAAACACAATCAGAAATGAAAGAGGAGAGATTACAACTGACAACACAAAATACAAAGGATTGTAAGAAATTACTATGAAGAACTGTATGCCAAGAAATTTGAAAACTTAGGTGAAATGGACAAGTTCCTAGAAAAACATAATGTCCCAAAACTCAATGAAGAAGAAGCAGAAAGCCTAAACCGACCAATAACAGCAGATGAAATAGAAGCAGTAATCAAAAAACTCCCAACACACAAAAGCCCAGGACAAGATGGTTTCACAGGAGAATTTTACAAAGCATTTAAGGAAGAGCTAACCCCTATCCTTCACAAACTTTTTGAAAAAATCCAGAATGATGGAAGACTACCAAACTCTTTATGAAGCCAGAATCATTCTAATCCTCAAACCAGATAAAGACATAACAAGGAAAGAAAACTTCAGGCCCATATCGCTGATGGACATAGATGCTAAAATCCTCAACAAAATATTGACAAACTGCATTCAACAATACATTAAAAAGATCATACAGCATGACCAAGTGGGATTCATCCCAGGGATGCAAGGATGGTTCAACATACCCAAATCAGTAAATGTAATACATCACATAAACAAAAGCAAAGACAAAAATCACATGATCATTTCAATAGATGCAGAAAAAGCATTTGATAAGGTACAGCAGCCATTTATGATAAAAACACTCAGCAAAGTGGGAATTGAGGGAGTATTCCTCAACATAATAAAGGCCATATATGAGAGACTACAGCCAACATCATACTCAATGGGCAAAAACTAAAATCTTTTCCACTAAGATCAGGAACAAGACAAGGTTGTCCACTTTCACCACTTTTATTCAATATAGTATTGGAAGTACTGGCCACAGAGATTAGAAAAGAAAAGGAAATAAAAGGCATCCAAATTGGAAAGGAGGAAACAAAACTGTCATTATTTGCAGATGACATGATAGTGTACATAGAAAATCCTATAGACTCGGCCAGAAAGCTGCTCAACCTAGTAAATGAATTTGGCCAAACAGCAGGATATAAAGTCAATATCCAAAAATCAAAGGCATTTCTGTATACCAACAATGAAACAGCAGAAGCAGAAATCAAGAAAAAAATCCCATTTGATATAGCAAAAAGAAAAATAAAATACCTAGGAATAAACCTAACCAAAGACATAAGGGATCTGTATGCAGAAAACTACACAACATTGAAGAAAGAAATCAAGGAAGACACAAACAAATGGAAACGTATACCGTGTTCAAGGATCGGAAGAATTAATATCATTAAAATGTCCACCCTACCCAAAGCAATTTGCAGATTTAATGCAATACCTATTAAATTACCAGTGGCATATTTCACAGACATAGAACAAACACTTCAAAAATTTATATGGAGCCATAAACGACCTCGAATAGTTGCAGCAATTTTGAGAAAGAAGAGACAAGTAGGAGGGATTACAATACCTGACACCAAACTGTATTACAGGGCCACTGTAATCAAAACAGCCTGGTACTGGCACAAAAACAGACACATGGGCCAATGGAATAGAATAGAGAGTCCAGAAGTAAACCCATTTCTCTACGGTCAATTAATATTGACAAAGGAGGCAGCAACATAAAATGGAGTGAAAATAGCCTCTTCAACAAGTGGTGTTGGGAGAACTGGCCAGCTACATGCAAAAAAAAATGAAACTTGAACACCAATTTACACCATACACAAAAATAAATTCAAGGTGGACAAAAGATTTAAATATAAGCCATGACACCATTAAAGTCCTGTAGGAGAATGTAGGCAGGAAAATATCAGACATTTCACACAGCAACATTTTTATTGATATGTCCCCTAAAGCAAGGGACATAAAGGAAAGAATAAACAAATGGGATCTCACCAAAATAAAAAGCTTCTGCATGGCTAAAGAAAACAGTTTTAAAATAAAAAGAGAACCAACTGTATGGGAAAACATATTTGCCAATGGTACCTCAGACAAGGGTTTAATCTCCAAAATATATAAAGAACTTACACGACTCCACTTTAAGAAG
Source organism: Anoura caudifer (assembly GCA_004027475.1). Classification (NCBI taxonomy): domain Eukaryota; kingdom Metazoa; phylum Chordata; class Mammalia; order Chiroptera; family Phyllostomidae; genus Anoura; species Anoura caudifer. The sequence continues at coordinate 31,699 of PVKU01004502.1, read as the reverse complement.
ACAAGCAACCCAATTAAAAAATGGGCAAAAGATTTGAACAGACACTTCTCCAAGGAGGGCATACAGAAGATCCAGAAACACATGAAAAGATGCTCGATATTGCTAGCTATCAGAGAGATGCAAATTAAAACCACAATGAAATACCACTTCACACCAGTCAGAATGGCCATCATAAACAGAGCAACAAACAACAAGTGTTGGAGAGGTTGTGGAGAAAAGGGGACCCTAATACACTGTTGGTGGGACTGCAGACTGGTACAACCACTATGGAAAGCAGTATGGAATTTTCTGAGAAAACTAAAAATGGACCTACCTTTTGACCCAGCAATTCCATTGCTAGGATTATATCCTAAGAACCCTGAAACACCAATCCAAAAGAACCTATGCACCCCAATGTTCATAGCAGCACAATTTACAATAGCCAAATGTTGGAAGCAACCTAGGTGCCCATCAGTAAATGAATGGATCAAGACACTATGGTACATTTACACAATGGAATTCTATGCAGCAGAAAGAAAGAAGGAGATCCTACCCTTCACAACAGCATGGATGGAACTGGAGAGCATGATGCTAAGAGAAATAAGCCAGGAGGTGAAAGACAAATACCATATGATCTCACCTTTAACAGGATCCTAATTAACAGAACAAACAAACAAGCATAATATAACCAAAGACACTGAAATTGAGAACAAGAGAGGAGAGGGATAGGAATATCCAGGGAAAAAGGGGAAGTATTTAGAGCAACAAGTATGAAAGACACATGGACAAAAGCTGGGGGGGGGGGAGGGTTGGAAATGGGAGTTGAACTGGGGAGGGCTGGAGCAGTGGGATGATGGGATGGGAGTAGAAGACAGAAAACTGTATAAGAACAACAATTAAAATAAAATTAAAAAATACTGTAGAACCAAAGATGAACAAAAAAATGAAAAAAAAAGAAAGAAAGAAAAGAAAAGACTATCCTATCTCTACTGAATTTACTTAAATCTTTTGTTGAAGACTATTTGACTGTATCTCTGTGGTTTTATTTCTGGCCTTTCTATTTTGTTCCATTAATCTGTTTGCCAATGTTTTCTTCGCTACTATAGAGTTTTGATGTCCTTAATTTTATAGTGAATTTTGAAGACAAATAGTGTCAGCTCTCTGATTTTTCTCTTTCAATATTATGTTAGCTGTACTGGGTGTTTTGGATTTCCATATAAACTTTAGAAGATGTTTGTTCATATCTGCAAAATAACACTGGAATTTTGATTGGAATTTCATTAAATATATAAATCAAATTAAGAAAAACTATCTTAACTATATTGAGTCTTCCCACCTTTGAACATGGAATACTTTTTTACTTATTTATAGGGAACCACTTCGCAAGACATGGAAATGTGGCCCAGCACTCATGTGGAAAACCAGTGTGGAGCATGGTGGCACACAATACCACACCCATGAAAATGTTCTTCCATGGGAAATCAGGCCTGAGTTATACCTAGGCTGCTTTGTGACTTGTGCTTGCTACATATCTTTAAAGTAACTTCCTGAAGTCTGTGCTAATTCTCCCAAGGACTGAAGTGTAACCAGACCTGTTACTCTTACCGTGCCCTTGCATTTGCAACATTTTTTAATGGACTGAATTTACGAGTTTGGGTCCTGGCAGTCCTTGGGTGCCTTCTTGTTTTAATCCTTATTTGTGCTTTACGATATATATGGAAGTTGTTTTCTTGTGATCTCATTTGAAAACAGCAAATAGTAGGTTTCACAGGCCTAACAGCTACAATTGATTTAAAAAACAAAAAAGGGGGAGATGTTGGGAACTTCCCTGCCAGGTTTCAGGAATTGTAACCCCTGCCCATGGCTAAGGCTGAGTGAGTGACCTTCAGACTGTAAGCTTAGTGGAGACAAAGCTTATCTCCGTGGCAGGAGTGCCGCTTCTGCTCCTTCTGCTTCATCCATAACTGGCTCCCAGTGCTTGGTTGATTAGCCAATGATGGGTAAGATTTCCCCAAGGGGGAAACAACCTAAGACAGGCACGATCATGTGGAGGCCCCCAAAAAGGACTCGGGGGGCTACAGAAAAAGGGGATGATGGACCCTCACTTTTCAGCTATCCTGACATAGCCTGAGTCCTCATTCTGTCTGCAAGAAGTCTCCTAATCTCTTGGTTGCCTTGGTTACCCTGCCTGACTTAAGCCTGAGACAATGACTTAAGCCTGAAGCAATGCTGGTAGTGAGTGAGGCTCTGTGCTGGGAAGGATGGATTCCTAGGGTGATCAGGCCTGAGAAAGAATACATAAGATCCTGTGAAACCTGCTTTGCTAAGAATGCTCTCAATTAAATGATAAGGGTCCGAGCAGGAAATGAGTTTTGTTCCCCAAAGTTTTGTAGCCCTTTACCTCATAGACCCTGACTCAGAATAGGCCCTCATAGTTCTTTGTATGTTATCTATTGTTTGATCCTTACTGCCTGATAATGATTAATGAATTTTACCTGCATTCCTGTGCAAATTGAAACCCAATGAAAACCTGTCAAGGCAAGTGTTGGGGAGCTCTCCCCTTCAAAGAGGGGAGAGCTCCCCAACACTTGCCATCCCTTTTCCTCCACAGCACTCAGTAGTCCATGTGAATTTGTCTCATGCCTCATCCACAATGGTGGACCCCACAAGCCAGCGTCCACTTCACTTATTTAGATCTTCTTTGATCTCTTTTAATCAGAGTTTTGTAGTGATCTTTATATCAATCTAATAGATATTTTGTTGGATTTATTATGAAGTATTTAATTTTTCTTTGTGCTTAAGTAAATGCCATTGTGCTTTTAACTAAAAATCCAACTGCTCATTGTTGATCTATAAAAAATTAATTGAATTTTATATTAACTTTGTATAATGCAAATCTTTTTGTTTTCTTGATTTTGTGGAATTTTCTATGTAGAAAATTGTGTCATCTATAAACATAGACAGTTTTATATTTTTCTTTCTAATCTATATATTATATATTTTTTATTGTTTTATTGTACTAGCTAGGAATTCTAGTACAGTATTGAATAGGAGTAGTGAGAGGTGATATCCTTGCCTTATTCCTGATCTTAGGGAAAATGTTTCTTATTTCTTACCATTTAGTATATTATCTGTAGCCTTTTTTAAAGATGTTCTTTATCCAGTTGGGAAGTCCCCTATATTCCTAGTTTACTGAGGGTTTTCTTATGAACTAGTGCTGGATTTTGTCAAATTTCTTCTCTGAATCTGTTGATATGATCATGTGTTTTTTCCTCTTTAGCCTGTTTATATGATGGATACTTTTACTATGAATGTATTTCAAAATAGTCATATTTACTTTCCTCTGCTAGAATCTCAAGGGGATTTTTCTTGGTTCTTCTCAATGAGAATCTGATGGAGTTCCTAATATAAAATTTGTAAATATGTAGGTACATCCCTAGGATTGCACCCCATATGTTTTTAACTCTCAAGCCAGTCCACATTTATCTCATAACAATTCCTCAATTATCTAAGCATTTTTACCAGTATCTGTTTTCAGCAGCTTATGTTCACAGTAAACTGATTCTCTGTATTCCACTGTCTCTCCAGTTTTCTGGGTAACCACTTGTCCTGTGACTTCAATTCTCTGATAAATCAGAGTTATTAATTTTCAGTTTGTTCAATTTGTTTCTTATTGTGAAGATGAGAGTTACAACTTCAGAGTGAAAACTGGAAATTTTAATCAGTTTTAGAGAAAATGTATCAGGAACTGGCACTTAGCACCATAAGCCTATTTGAGCAGTAACTTGAAAGAATTTTGTGAATTAAGAGTACCTTGCTTTGCCAGATTTCTCTTTTCTGAGATATGTGATATTTAATAGATGTTCTAGTTTTCTGGGGTAGTACATAGAATAAAGAAAAATAACAATATATGAATAGTCAGCATGTTTTAGGGGCATTATTATGTCAGATTATTTCATCAAATTATTGACTACTCTGTCAATAAAAGTTGTCTGTGCTTATTCACTCCTCTACAATTTCAGTTAGTAGCTGTCTTCTTAAACTATTGCATTTCACCAAAAAGGTCTCAGAATTAAAAGAACAGAAAAGAAGATTTAGTTATACTTCTCTTCAGCAGTGACCCAAACTGCCTTTTTTTAAATCACTTTTCTAATTTGTAAATCCAAGATGGAAATCAAAACTGATCTCTTAGCACCTTTTAATTTACTTTTCATTATACACTCTGGGTTTTGTCAGCCTGACTTATTCTTCAGAATGTTTTTCCTGAGTATTAACTGTCATTCTGTTTCTGATGCTTGGTAACTAGTCCTCACACCTACTGGCTGCGCCTGGCACTACTGTTGGTCTGTAACCCAGGGCCATGACCCAAATCTGGCAATGACCTAGTTCTGCTGAACCTTTATAGCAAGACCATGAAGTCAAAAGATTACACTTATCTTTATAACTGTTTTAAATTATGAATATTGAATTCATAGGTAACAAAAATAATAGAATACAAATTCAAAATTGTGATAGGTAAGAAGAACCATAAAAATAAGTTTACATGCAATTGGGATACTTATGAATTTTAATATTTTGTTTATTTTGGATTTTAAAATTTTATCAAACATATTGTTAGAAAGACTTGGCATGTTATTAAAAAGTTATTGTTGATTAGTAATAAAAAATTAAGCCAGCATACAACTACTGAAAAAAATTGGATAATAATAGAAGTTACATGCATTACCCAAATATGAAGGTAGCCTTTGTATATAAAAAAAAGAAAGCAATTCCTACCTCTGATAATTTTCAAGGTAAAGAAGATACAGACTTCACATTGGCTATACAATTATGCTTAGATAGTATACTATTTCTACCTCATAAAATTCTACGATTTTAATGACACAACAAAATTGAAGTCTTTGCTGCGATTTGCCTTCAAGGATTGTTTGAGAAGGAGTTTTAGTTCTTTGACCATAAACTTTAAGGGAAAACAAAGGAACCACGATATATATCCAGTACATAGGTGTCAACCACTGGAAAACTTGCTTACAAATGTGAAAACTTCATCTCACATAATCTTGTGTATTGTTACTCTGGTCACCCATTTTCCATCTAAATAAACTGAGACTTAACCAGACTATGTTGCTTTTCCAAAGTCTCATATTTAGCAATTGTATCTGCTGAGTCCTCTGATTTCAAAGCCCCTGCATTTGTTTATCATAAGAACCGTTATAGCTCTTCTTTTCTGGTTATATTCTTAATGCTTTGGAGCATAAGATAACTATTGTCTCTTAATGGTTCCAATCTGACCTTATAAAACTGACTTTTCATGGGTATAACAAAAACATGACAAAATATTTTTCAGGGAAATAACAAAATTAAGTTCAGAAAGATAATTGGCTGGACTCCTCAATTTGTTATTAATGGTCTCAGAGCTAAAATTTGGTTTGGCAATTCAGATTGTAGCAGCTACTCCCGTTTTTGGCTTCTGTACACTAACTCCTGCTTTGGCTTCTGAACACCCAGCTTCTGGTAAGGACACCTCAAGGATACCTCAAGGCTAGAGTTATTTTCCCATCAGCATCTGTACCTCCTGCTTTTGCCATGTAGGATAGGGCATCCGGAGAGCAATAAAAGCCCTGCTTAGCCAAGGTTCGGGGCTCAGAATTTGGAGACTTCCTCCTCTGGGCCTGCATGCATGAATAAAGGCTCGTGTTCCGCCATCTCCACCGCGTGTGAGTTCTTTCTCCCGCAACAAGATGAGTCAGTTAAGTTATAAGTAATTACATTTATTAGCCTACATTTTAGCTTTGCTTATTGGGATCTGTTAACATGGATGGTAGAGTTAAACTCCCAAACATAGTTGTTCTTAACTTATAAAGAGAAACTATTTTGTTATTTCATAATAGGTGCATTCTTTGTGCCTTGGGCCAATCATTGTGCCTGCTTTGTGTGGCACACCTGTGTACTGAGACACAAGGGGCAGGGGAGAATGGGGCTGCAAATCTCAAGCTGTCTGCCAGCTACCTTCCTCAAAGATCAGGAGTAATTTGCAGTGAAATTTCCAACATATCCTTCCATTTTGTTTTATTTATATTTCTATTGTCAACATTAAGTACATTTGAAAGTATACTGAGATACATAATGAGTAATGGCACAGAATCTGCAGCTATACTGCCTGGGTTCAAATCCTGGCTTTATGTTTTTAATCCTTCCAAGTCTATGTCAACTCATGTGCAAAATGGGGATAAAATACTTCCCTCAGAGAGTAAATAAATTAGCATGGAGCAAGGAGGTCTTTACCCTTGGAAAAAACCCAATAAACAGTACAATATATTTTTTTTTACTTTGTTATTATTACTATTCAAAGGGAGATATGATTGCTTATGCGTCTCTGGTTTCCAATGTTTCTTTTTTTGCGTATTCTCAATTCTTTCCTTCCTTCCTTCCTTCCTTCCTTCCTTCCTTCCTTCCTTCCTTCCTTCCTTCCTTCCTTCCTTCCTTTTTTCTTTCACAAGTTTTCTTTTTAGTGAGTCCACAATAAGGCAAGCCCACATACATACCTCCACAGCTTCTAACCTAGCAGTCTAGCTGTTAACTCTGCTACTTTTAGATTGAAATTGTGAGCTACCAGAGTACTTCAAGGGAAATCTAAACGTGTTTTATTTACCATATGCTGAAGCATGAGGCTCACTTGAACAGAATTGATAGGAACTATTCCCAGTTGTTTTGCCACAGCAACATCAATCTATTAAAAAGGCAACTATATTGGGATCAGGGCAGTCCCAAGATAAAACATGATCTTCACTTCAGCATCTGTTTTCTAATTAGGATTGCTTAATGGCAATTTTCATCCAATAACTTAGTTAAATTTCATTCCTGAAGTATAAATATTCTCTGAAGCCACATGATTGAAGTTAAATCAATAACAACATTATTGTAAATTACTTCATAATTATATATTGATAAACAGAATAGTGTTATATGGTATCTATTTTCCATATCACTTCATACTACAGACAACTTAGTAGAAAATTGTATTCTTATGTTGTTTTTAAACAGCTTTGTTTTATATGAAATGCATTTCATCATTTTAAAGCAATATAATGTCAGCATAACATTACTTGTTTGTTTAGATTTTCACACCATGTTAACTCAGGATATCTGAATCATATTTTGTCTCTAAATGTTCTCAGAGAATTTTATATGAAAAAAATTGAGTGATGTATAAGAAAAAATGCATTTTGTTCTATATTTTAGGCCTAGCTATAGAGCACTGGGAGATGCTGAGATGTTAAAGTGTTTCATGCCAGTCTGCCCTCCCATTTCTCTCATAACCCTGCCTGACCATCAGCTTGGAAAGTTCTCTTTATCCATTGATCTTTCTTTTATATGTGGTCTCTTCCTCCCACATGCTCTTTATTTATCATGTACTGATCAATGCTGCCCATATGCCCTAGAATGTTCACAATCATCTGATTTAAAACATTCTGTCCTATTTTCTCTAAATGGGGCCCAATTTTTGGTTGAGGAAAAAATGGCCCCTATACACATACCTATTAATGTATCTCTTGTTTCTTAACTAGAGTTTAAGTTCATGCCTCAGATATGTCCTTAGTGTAATGTTGTTCTATGCTGACTGTTCCCTTCTGGGGAAAGACACTGGGAGAATACATGTGTAGTAAAAAGAGGGTATGTTTTAGGTGTAGGCAAACTTTCCTATGAATCTACTTCCAGCAATTACTAGATTTTTCCCTAGCCAAGTCATTTAGTCTTTTCCTATATGTGACTGAGATAATACTTCTTCCTCTCACTAAAATAGCATTTAAATGAGATTAAATATTCATGACTAGTCTTGGTTGTTAACAGTGGATATTCATCATGTGGACCCTGAAAAAGAAAATATTTGCTATAAAAGGGCTCCTGTTGGCTAACTAGCCTCAAATTAAAAAAAACAACAATAAAACAGAACAAAATAACAACAACAGCAAAAGCAGAGCCTAGCAGCCATTTCTACATGTGGTTCTCTCATGCAAACTGCACTTCAGGGAGAAGCCTGTGCTGAACTCTCTGCCTCTTCACTGAACTGCCTGCCTGCAGCTGTGTTCCTGCCCTCTGAGCCAGCCCTTATAAAGGAATCCCCGAAATCTATTTCAGCCAACAGGACGGAGGCTTTCCCCATCCAATTGGAACTGCGCAGCTTTATCCCCCATCAGCATCTTCAATGACCAATCAGAGTGACTCCATTCTGACCAGTTAGGAGAAGGCCTTTTAAAACAATCAAATTTGAGTATTTGGAGTCCTTGTTTACATGAGGGCAAACCAATCAGGAACCAGGAACTTTGTCTATATAATTTGGCTCCTTCTGGCTCTGGCGGTGCATGTTCCCTTTTCCACTGAAAATGTCATTTCTTTGGCTGGAGCTGAAACAAGAAAGCTGTGTTGGAGATGTCTTGCTGGAGCAGAGCAGACAAGTGCTGGCCAGAGCAGACACAGACAGGGGCAGACCAGAGAGGAGGAGAGCAGAGCTGTCTGACTGGAGAGGGGCTTGTTCCCAGGGATGCCTCACATAAGTGCTGTCTCACAAGTGAGCTGTTTTACACTGAATTAAGTTTCCCTCTTCACTGAACCCCAAATTGGTGATTCCTGTTGGTGTTTGATTAGCACCAAAAACCATCAGTTGACAATTAGATGATAAAAATTATTATGAATAAAGTAATTATCATAGATTTATTATGTAAATAAAACTTTCTCTTCACTATCACATTGTTTATCTCACCAGGTCTCGTATTCTTATCATAAAATATTGGTAATCACTTTTGTGAGATAAATCTATGTTTAGTGGTGTTTGTATGACCCTAAAGCAACATCTCTCAACTGTCCATGAGTTCCAGAATCGTCAGAGGTGGCTGTGCTTATAAACCCTCCATAGGAGTTCTGTGAAATCTGGTTAAGAGGCACTATGCCAAGATATCGCAATGGGGTTTGAAAATCCAATGTCTGAAGAAATTTTTTTCCTGCATGGGAATTAGCAGGGACCTTCAAGGAAATTTGCAGTGTCAGTTACTAGAAACCTGCCTATCAGATGTCCCAGGTAGGGCCAATCCCAAGCAGTAGAGAATAAGGAGAAGATTATATGAGAGACCCTTCACAGATGTCATTTTTATGTAATTGACACCTAGGACAATGAAAAACAAAAGCAACTTCTAAGCATGATCCTCAAGGTTGTCAAAGTTGGAAATTTTTATGTGATAGGCAGCCCCAGCAAAGCTCAACTTCCCAGTGCTAATTATCTTAGGTCTTTCCCTTTTCTTTTCCATGAGTCACCATTTGGGAGAACCATTTCTTTTATCTCAGCCTTTACCTCCTTAAGATGATTCCCTTAGCATCATGGAATCACTCAAAACATTCTGCCACTTTAATGTAAAGCATTTCTACATTGTGAATTGTTGCTGTTAGCAGGCTTTATGTCTCACTCTGGATCCCAAGTTAAAAAACAAAAATTGGAAGAAGGGTACTGTAAGGGTGAGTGTGATGCTTAGGCTTCATTCATAGCTACTTTTTAATTAGCTCTAGATCCAGATGTAGAAGAATGGTGGTTCCTAGGTATTTGACCCATTATGTTTTTCAACCTGAGCTATAAAGTGTTCTCCAGACTATGTGTAGATATGTTTTCTGAAATCCAAAGTGATATTCTGAATGATTCTTGCATATGATCTTCAAGATATATACAAGAAAAGAGAAAACTTGTTTCCTATGAGCAGCTACCGATTTAAACCAGACAGGGGAGAGGCAAACTCAGGGTATGGAGAAGATTGATCTGATAAATAGCCTTTTCTTACCTCTGAGATGGATAGCAATGTTTGCCAGTTTCAACAGTTTTACTTGCACAATTAGTTGAATAATTTAATTGCTTAGATAATCTCTTAAAAATTGATCAAGCTCTTGAATGATTTTGCACTACTTTCTCTTGATGCCTAATAAATATATGAGCATTTTCATTTGAAATGCATAAGGAAATGCAATGCATATCTTTACCACCAAACATTTTATTTATGATGGTAAGTTTTTGCAATATTTTTAACTGTGATACACCAGTAAGAATCCCACATAGAACAGTTACAATGTACACTAAAAGGAATTCTGGTATTAGTACAATAGTGCCTTCTGTATTTTGTTGGGAGAAATAGGGAACAATTACTGAGAACAATGAAGACATGCTCCAAAATTAAGGATTAACTTATTCATTCATTTATTTACTCTCACCTATTACCCATTTAACAATTGTATATTGAGGGTCCTCTTATGAGCAAGGTGCTGTTCTATCTAAACTTTTTTCAAGGAACAAAACATACAGGGTATCTTTTCTTACAGAGCTTACATTTTAGTGAGAGGAAGAAGTAAATAAGAACAATATAAAGGTAAATTTTGCAAAAATCTTTATCTTTAAAATTTTATTGTGTCCAAGTCTAGAAAGAAGTCATACAAACATATTTTTAAAGCTAGTGTTTGAAGATTGCCTATATGTTCAGGTTATTCATTCTTTATCTTTTTTGTTAAAAAAATCACTTATCCCTGTAATATTAAAAGGAAAACATGTCATGAAAAGTAAACAACTTTGAGGTAATTGCTCTTAAATCAATTCTGGTGGAAGAAGCTCCTTTGATGCTTTCTGCTGTCCGGGTCATCCCAGCTAAGAATCAAACACTTTCTCTCCTGTTTCCTGATTATTCTCCTTACCCATTTCATCACTTTCTCTAGTCACCTGAATGATTGTCTTTCCCCTTTGTTCTCTCTTTCTAAAAGGGTGCTTCTTTATTGCTAGTGACTCAAGAGAAGCTCATTATTTTTGACAACTACTGCAGACAGAGAAGCAGAGATGATGGAAATACTCAACACTTGGAAATCCTTACTTTCAAAGCATTGGCTTTTCTCTTCCCATAGACGTATAGGACCTTTGGTTGGTTAAAATACATCTTTTTATTATTTTTAATGAGTAACATTGGTCACATAAATGAGTGCCAAACCAATTTGTGAAAGGAAATTGCTTTCATATGGTCTAGCCATAATCAATGAAGCCAGTATTATATATTTGCTTATCGTATCAGTGAGGTTTAAAGATCAGCTAAATTGCCTTGCTATTTGAGCCAAACGTCCCATGTATGGGATATCAGTTTCTAAATCTCTTTGAGTTAAAACACAGGCATCTGTGTATTTAGGAGGCAACATCTATTTTTAAAACTTGCAGAATATATTTATGTAACAAAAACAGAATTTTCAAAGGAACAACCTAATATTTAAACACAGAGGTGTTTTTACACATAGTAACATTTACAGTAGTATAAGTAATACTCCCTCCTCTATTAAGTCTTTGTTTTGAATATACCTTGTGATATAATGTGGTTATTGTCAGCAGTCAACAAGTGGTATGGAATGGTGGGGACTGGACAGCATGACAGGCAGCACTTGTCCATGTCCTGTGTAGACTTGTATTTTACAAAGAGTGAGAGATGTCACAGTAGCACATCCACAGAGTCCTTCCTGCACAGCAGGCACAACACAACACTACCAGACCACAGGTAGTAATAAGGGCCAGCCAGCTGAGGTGGGGAATTGATAACCCAGGTTACATAATGGTAGGTCTTTGGGGGAACAAGTTACCTTCAAATACTTCTTCCTGAAGATATGAAAGAGGATGGAAAGGTGATTCCTGGATTCCTCTCATTTTATAACTTTCCCTTGGTGTGGACATTCAGTGCTTAGCCTGACCGACAGTGGCCTCTTTGAGAGGGGAGGACAGAAGTGATTCAAATGTTAATCACCTGTATGTAATACAATACCTGGAAAAAATGCTTGTCAAACTAAGATGAATGAGTTAATAATAACAAATATGAAATTATCATTTACAATCAAGTCTCTTTTTTGTGAGGAAAGGCTCTGTTATATTACAGTGGAGCCTTCGGTTTTATTTATTTTCTATTCTAATTATACACTGACAGATGTTTGTTCAAATATGTTAGCATCCCTGTGTTGATGGGTTCTCTGGTCAGGAAAATCACACATATTTGCCTGTGAGTGGGCTCACCTTGGACACATCCTAGCATAAATGCAGAGTATTGTATTGTTTTGTACTTGTATAACAATCAATTTATAATATGGGATTTATCTTTTAATTTTTGGCCATGGCCCTTGTGATGCCCATGAAATTCTATAGATTTACTAGTATTGAATATCAAAAATTCAAATATTGGGAAAGTGTATTGAATAAGAACAAATACACTTGGAAATTATTAGTACATAAACAGTGTCATCTTGTTTTCTGTAAAAAGGTAAGTCCACTCTAAGATGACATTTGAGAATAATTTTATCTTCTCTAGGAAGTCTTCCCTGGCCCTTGACTGCTCACACACATATCTCTGCCTCATTCTCCTGGCTGGGTTGTGTGCCCTTTTCTACACAGCATGCTGTATGGGTCTTCTTCATACTATTTACCATGCACTATCTATTTATCCATCTGTCATCCAATTGACCATAAACACTTCAAGGTAAAAGACCAGAGCTTATTAGTGTTTAAATTCTGTATTTATCACAATAGTTGGCTCATAATAATCTTTCAAGAGATGTTTGCTGCATTGAATTGAAATACCTTCCAACTCGGGTTTAACAGTGGCATACTCATTACTGATCCAACTTACTTAGGGGACAAATCTCTGGCTTCATTTTCATTTGCATTCTAGTTATAATTTGGCTCATCATGCAAAAAACAGACTGGACTATACTGAGCCAAACTAACTGGACATAAGATATTCTCATTAGCCCAGAGTCCAGGCAATCAGATGAGTTCATTGCATCCTATCCTATGGTTATTATGAAAATGTGGTTATGATTTTGATATTAATTCATTTTGCCAAATATGTCCTTTTGCTAAAAGATATTTGTGATAGAGCAAACACAAAAATAACAACATTTAGTAAACATTTATAATACTCCAAATGTCTAGACATATTGCATTTTTATTTAAAATCTTCAAAAATTCTTTTCTCAGAAAAAAAATCCTCACCTATGAGATAAGTGATTTTATTATTTGAGTTGTAAAGGGTTAAATAACTCACTAAAGGTCAAGTTAAAATAGATATCTTTTTGATAACCACTATCCATTAATATATTGTTAAATCAATGATCAAATGCATTTTGATCAAGCAGATTGTTATTTTAAATAATACAGCAAATTTTTACATTTCATTAATATTTATTGATCATTTGGGAAAATGCAAGAAAAAATCATGGAAATAAAAGAGAGAAAGAGGAGAAAGTGACAGAGAGAGAGTGCCGGGGGAGAGAGGTAGAGTGAGAAAGAAAGAGAAAGAAATGAGTATGACAAAGTAGCTAATACGACATCTTCATTATTCCACGTTTATCTGATGGAAAAATGGTCTGAGCATTCTTTAGTGATTCATTCTTTTTTATTTGGTGGGGGTGGTCTTTGGTTAGGATAAATGATTTGAAAACTTTTATTACTGTTAATATGTAGAAAACTCAAGGGAAAAGAAAAGCGAGATTTTGTTTGTTTAAAATAAATTATTATTGAGTAAGCCAGCTAGCTTCGTGTTGGCAATGGGAGAAAGTTTGTCTATATGACTATGTAGGGAACAAAAATATACTCATGGCCTTTCAGCAGTCTATAAGGTCCAAATGGAAAAGATCATCTGCAGCAGAAATAGGAGATAAATATTCCTAAAAATAATAGAAAATAAATGTGCTGAGTGAAAAAATAAGAAGTGAGTTGAAGTTGACTGTAGTTAGCAGTGGTTGCCCTTGTTGTCTTAGGATTGTCATCACACATAGACTAATAGTCTTTGCAATTTCCTTGAGCTAACTCCATGAACTTGGACAAAACATTGATATTCAGTTGCCTCATGGGTAAAATGAGGCAAATAATAACATCAGCCATGCTTATCCCTTGGGACATTTTTAGGGTTACATAAACTAATATACATAAATAAAATTTATGAAAATAGTTATATACTGGATATTAGCATATACTTAAGTATTATGCAAATAAAATTAAAATAGCATAGCAGACTAGGTACTTATTAACTGAAAACAAATGAGGTCTCAATTAGAATGATATTGTATTCTCTTCCCACAGTTTTGGTATGTAGAAATCTTTTAGGGCTAACATTTTTTTAATTGATAGCTAGAATTTAGAGTGTTAAGTACTTACGCATATCTAGGGTGGCTTATCTTCCAGACATTGCCTTGTTTACCCCTCTGATATATCCTCCCACCCCACCCAAGCAAGCTATGCATTTTAATGCCATCTCCTTTATGGAGACAAATAAAAGTGGGATATTTATTTCATATAAAGGGAAATTAAAACTATATTCTTCCAGTTACAGGCCAACGATTAGGAACACATGCTGTTTAACAATTAGGGTAAAAATAAGAATTTTTTTTCTTCCTATAATCTAATGCAACTAATTACCTTATGTTCTTGTAAAATGGTACGACCAATTGAGCTATGACACTTATATTATCTTATGTATGTTTTATGCTGTTTTTTCAAAGGGAAAGTAATGTTTAAGAAATGGAAAAACCCAATTGCTAGACCAGCAAAGAAATTGACTAACATAATTTTAAGAGACAGAAACATCTTTCTGTTTTACTGTTCAACTGCTATGACTGAACAAATATAATTCTCCTCTGCCTTTTTTATTGTAACTAAAGCATGGTAATACTTAATCTAGAAAGCATATTCTAAGAACCAATAATGTCTTGCAGAAGGTGGGCCTGGTCAGTCTCTGAAGCCAGATGTAGCCAGTTTCCTTCTTTCAAAACTCATGCTGACAATCAAGGGGCATTGAGGAAGCAGAAGAAAAGAACAAATAAGTACCTACAGCTTGCCCAGAAGGCAGTGCATTCTCAGAAAGAATTAGGGTTGTGCATACCTAGGCAATGTGATTAAAAAAAAACTGAAATAGGCCAAGAATTAAATAAGAAAATTTAATAGTAATTTCTTTCCCATTCTCATCTTCAAAATAGATTATGGTCCCCAGAGAGAGAGAGAGAATTGTGCTTCTATTCTCTTGTAACTTCACTACTGAAATTGTGATTTTTCCTACTTGAATAGAGAACTTTTATCACTAGGTACAATGACACACATTCTACCACATATTGGAGGACCTATTCTTCTCTCCAATCACATCCTTAAATGATTGCTTGTGACTGAGTTTGGGACCTATCTCTGTTGGCACTATGAAAGAGGAATTCACAGCAATAGTATGATAGCCCAGCCACTACACAAATTTGTTTACCTAAAAAAAGTTTACTACATTTTTTCCATGAACATATAGTCCACAATCTATCTTGTACTTATAGGGAAGATTTTATAGTTGCTGTTATTTGTGTAACAATGGAAAGTGATTGAGTAAAATGGGTTATTCTTACCTGTACAATGTGAATAAGATTATTTGAGGTTAATATATAAATTGATGTAAAACTTGGAAAAACATACTCTCAGAATCAAATTTCACAGAAGCCTAAGATAAAATAGTGTTCCCTACAGTGTTGTTTACAAGTTCAGTTTGTGTTAAGAGGTCAAATTTTGTAGAGCTGATTACTCAATAATTAGAGAAAGCAAAGTATTGTGATTACAAATAGAAATTTCTGAAACTTAAAAATATGAGACATATTTTTCAGTAAAATAATAGTCTTTCAATTGGCCTGGCCATCACACCAGTCAACAACTTTTCTACTCTGCATTTTTTTTCATGATACAGATAAATGGCTATTATAATGGGTATTTTTATGGTATTTTTTATTGTTGTTTAATTACGGTTATCCCCATTTTCCCCCATTACTCTCCTACCCACCTTCCACTTGATGGCATTTTCTGAAAAAATGTTACAGTTGAGAAATTTGATTTAAAAAAAAAAAAACTGTGTGTCACCTAACTCTGTAAGTAGTTTATGAGAGTCTGTTTTCTAATTATTTTGAGAATAAATATATTGAATGAGAATGAGCAATATTTCTCAGGTATTTTCCATTTAATGTTTTAAAGAAGATGGTGTTTATTTTGAAAGTTAGTGTATTGGTTATCAATTGAGAAAATTGTCTCTTGTAAATCAATATTAACTGACAACAGCTAAAGGAAGGAAGCAAATGTCTCAAGGTCACTCAGCAAAAAGAAAGAAAAGCCCCAGAAACAACAAAGATTTATTATAAAGCCACTATTTTGCTAGGCAGTTTATATGTGTTATTTGACTTCACTCACATTGCAATCTTGTGAATTATGCATTATTCCCCACTCCCCACATACCACCACCAGTTTTTTTTGGGTAAGTAAACTAAAATTAACTTGCTCAATGTTCATGAGTCAGGACTGAACACTAGATATGACTTTAAACCCCAAGATCTCTATGCAGTAAGCTGTTGGACATCTACTGATAAAATGATGTTGAAGTTGAATGTAGCATTATACAAAAATGTAAGTTTTAATTTTCACTTTAATGTAGTAGTTCTGTAATACTTTGTAAGAGAGTGTATAAAGCCCAAAATATTATCCTGAATTATACTGTTTTAGTATATGAGTGGCAATTTCATTTTCACATATTCTAATTAAGGGAAAAATATTTCTAGACAGACTTTTCCATTTCTTTCATATCTGGGTCAGTTGGTAATTTACCAGAACTTGCCTATTTGGACATTGCTACTATATGCATGGCAAAGCCATTTCTTGCTGCTGGGACACTTTTTATCACATTGCATGACTGGAATTTTAATTTGGGGGACACTGAGAACCATTACCCTAAATTAGATTAACCTTTGCACCTTTGGCAGCTCAAGTTAAGCCCCAAACAGCCCTGAAGATCAAGTGGGATCTGGGGAAAAAGGACTTTCCTTCAAGAGGCTCGGCTGGAAAAGTATACCTAAGGAAAATGACAGAGAGAACTATGTAAACATGTGCACAAGAAATTACTTTTCACTCAATCTAAAATGTTTGAACTGCTGTGTAAGAGGTTGAAGAAATGTAACAGCAAGCTGTAGGACTCAGATGAGCAATAATAAAGGCATCAGGCTTAATTATAATTAGAGTAAATAATAATTATTAATATGCTCAATACCATACTGATAGTGGCAAAAAACTACACTTGCAGAAATAATTGACAGGTGCCCATTGTGCTCTGGCAAATGAAAAACAATAGTGAAAAACTAGAAAAAATACTAATTCAAGAACTTTCCCACAGACTTAACATTTAATTAACACAGCAGATTAGATTATATCAGAGTAGAAAATTATATTTGTAAAACACAGGAAAATAGAGGTACCAGTGATAATGATCTTTATTATTGAAATTATGTTATTTTATTTTGAGTCTTAAAATTTCCTTCATATTTTATAAAGTGATAGAAAAAAGGTATATGTATTTCTAAGCAAGGACTAAGATATATATATACACACACTATATAGATATTGTATTATATATGCCTCATGCATATATAATATGTATATATGGTATATATGTACATATGTGGATAAGTATCTTATATGTGAATTATATATTATATACTTAAATGTAAACTCAGTCACAATAGTGTATTATTGATTCTGGTAAAATCAGAGTTGAAGAAACATAAAGATATCCTGTCATAAGAGAGTTAACAGCAAATTATTTAAAAATCAAACAAATAGGAAAAAAGTACATGACATCAAGTGATATGTTATTAATATTTATGAGTCATAACTAACACAATATAAGTTCCCACCATGGATTGAAATAATGACTTCAAAATATAGGGTGAATTGATTTTCAAAATTTCTATTTAATACCATAAGACTCCATATCTTTGGAAAAAATTCTATGTGATTGTATTTTTTTCTGTTGAGACATTTGTAAACTGGTTTAATAAGATTTACACATTCCCAGTTTAACTGAAAGCACAGTTTACGGTTCTCCATTTATAAAAAATGACGTGGATGTTATTTATTTAAAAAATATATAAAATTGTAAGACAATCAATGTCTTGATTTCTTTTTAGTTATTTTGAGGGAAGTAAGAAAAGCAATGTACAGAAAATGCAGATCTTTTTATGGCTTAGTTAAGCAAATTATTGCAAATATTTTTGCTATGATCTCAAATTTTGCAGTTACAGAATTGTTTTGGGTGGTCATATAGAAATGGTTAAAAGAATAGGGAAAACGAATCAATATGAAAAGATTAAAGGAACTGTCATTTTTTTCAGCCTAGGGAAGAGAGAGAAGTCTGGATGCTTTCAAATACACAGCGTTTTAAACTTTGGATGGTGATTAATTGCTATTAATTTATGTCAGCAAAGGAGTAGGGGAACTATTTAAAGCTGCATTATGGAGATTTAGATTAGACACCAAGAATATATCTGACTATGTCAATGAAGAATTACGGAATATATTTGTACTGGGATTATAAAATTATTTGTCATTTGAGTGTATAATTTCCTGACCAAGATGTCTGGTCATTCTATATACAACGTTTTCCTATGAAACTTTACAAAATAGAGGTTCATTACATAAAACTTAGAAGCATATACAAAACAAGAAAAAATCACCTTTAATATTATCCTTTTAAGAGAATTAATATTACCATCATATATATATTCCTGCAAGTATATCAATGTGTGCATATATTTGTGCATTTTAATAACAAAATTTAATAAAAATTAAAAAATGGAAATGGCAAAAACAAAGTAAAAATAATATAAATAATTTCCATTTTAGCATATAGGAATGTTTACTCATCGTGTAATGCTTTCGAAAATGTCCTAACATTGCACTATATGGACATGATATGATTTATTTAAACAATTTAGTCTTATACCTCTAGATTATTTTATTTTGTGATCATTAAAATAAGTGTTCCTGAAGTCCTCTCGCATATATTTTAGAATAATTTTGATTATTTCCTTTATCTAAACTTCTACAGGTAGAATTACTTAAGCAAGGGTATGCACGAGTTTAAGGCGTTTTATGAATCTTGACATATTCTGCACAAAAAGTGTATCTTGTTAACATCAGTTTTAAGTAACTACTTACTAAAGATGAAAATAATTGTGTTTCTTTGCATTTAATCCTTATTCTGTAGAATCATGATAGACTTTAAACATTTTCCTTTAGAATTATTTTTTTCACTCAGGAAAAAAGAACACATATCTAAAGGGAGGCTTACTAAACTATATCAATAAGATCACATCATTCTCAAGAAAAGCATGTTTCAAATAAAAAGGAAATGTCAGCCTGGAGTGTTTTTATAAACCATCTCCCCCATCTTGCCTTCACATTCAGCTTTGGCTGACCACTTCCTCTCTCTGGTTTATTTGTATTAGAAATAAGTGGATTCATTAACTTTGCCACTTGGTGGGTAGGCTAGGCCTGTGAGTGTCCAATAACAGGTAATGGTTGTATTTTTCATGGGGTGAATAATGTTTACTTTGTTGATGGCCCCAGGAGCTGATGTAATGTGAGATAGGCCTTTGTTTACTTCTTGTTTCACTGATAATGCAGACCCATTTGAAACCAGCGAGAAAGAAAAATAAACATTCTGGAATATAGTACCTGTAGTAACTCTTCCCTTGGTGGCTATTTGCGGAATCTCTTCAAAGACTTTTTTTAACCCGCTCTTTTCCCAATCAAAAACCCTTATCTTGTATCCACTCTTCCAATTAAACCCAAAGTAGTCAACATCCAAACAATTAAAAAGGCAAATTAAAACTATAAAAGATTAAAATTATGACTTAGAGTTTAAATCTGGCATTGAATTACCTGTGTGCTGAAGTGTTTTGTGTCAGCTGTTTACTAATGACATATTAACAACTGAGCATGTCTACAGGAATTAAACTTTAAAAACAATGTTAAGTTAGAGTTTTCTTTACTTTTTTAAAAGATTTTATTTATTTATTTTTAGAGAGAGGGAAAGGAAGGGAGAAAGAGGGAGAGAAAAATCAGTATGTGGTTGCCTCTCTGTGCCCTCTACTGAGGGCCTGACCTGCAACCCAGGCATGTGCTCTGACTTGGAATCCAACCAGCGACCCTTTGGTTTGCAGGCCGGCACTCAATCCACTGAGCCACACCAGCCAGGGCAAGTTAGAATTTTCTATACTGACTTGTTTATTCTCTCCTTTTAGATGTGTTGAGTTAATTTTTAAAGGTTATATGAAATAAATATGAAGTGAGAGAAGTATTTTTTTATTTCTACTGTTACAGAAAATAATATGGAAAATAATGACTCTAGCACAAATCTGGGTAACAGCGTGAGGTTTCATTACATGCGCGGACCCAGAGGAGGCAGTCTCCAAATTCTGGGGCCCGAACAAAGGATTCAGGGGACTTATATACTCTATCATTCAGGGGGAAGCTTGTCGCTCAGGATGGAAGCCTATGCGGCCCAAGCAGAAAACAGAAGCAGAATGTGGAAGTGTAATTTGATACCCAGGAATAGGCTGCCTGTCGGCTGCTGCCCTAATGGCGCCTTGGCTGACGCTCAGTTTCTTTTGGTATTTTTCTAGCATTTCCCTAACAGTACTATTAACATATTAATAAAATTTATTATTGTGCCACGTGCCTTATTAAACTATTTGTTACATTATCTTAGTTAAACTATACAGCATCTGTGGTACATTTACACAATGGAATTCTATGCAGCAGAAAGAAAGAAGGAGCTCCTACCCTTTGCAACAGCATGGATGGAACTGGGGAGCATCATGCTAAGTGAAATAAGCCAGGCAGTGAAAGACAAATACCATATGATCTCACCTTTAACAGGAATCTAATCAACAAAACAAACAAATAAGTAAAATATAACCAAAGACACTGAAATAGAGAACAGACTGACAGTGACCAGAAGGGAGAGGGGAGGGAATTTCAGGGAAAAGGAGAAGGGTTTATAGGAACAAGTATAAAGGACACATGGACAAAACCTAAGGGGGTGGAAATGGGAGGGAGGTGGGGAGGGATAGGGGGTGGGCTGGGATGGGAGTAAAAGACAGAAAACTGTACAAGAACAACAGTTAAAATTTTAAAAAGTATTTAAAAAAAAGAATTCCTCTACAAAAACTATTTGCATGATTAGAAGACTTTGGGGGTTTGATGCAATGAGTGCAGTGCAAATGAAAGTGAGGCACAAATGCTTCGAAGGTAGTTGAGAATCTGTTGAAACTGATCCATGTTCTGGAAGGCCTGCAACAAACAGAACACCTGAAAATGTTGAATGTATACAGTTTGCAATCAACAAAGATCGGCAACTGAGAGTTCAAGAACTAGAAGCTGATCTGGGGATTCCAAAAACTACTGTGTCTGATATTTTGACATAGGATATTGGCATGAAGCGTGTAATGGCAAAATTCATTCCATGGCTTCTGCTGCTAGAACAGAAGGAACATCGTGCTGCAGTTACTAATGACTTCATTCAAACTGCTACCAATGAACAAGATTTCATTGAGAAGGTTATAACCACAGATGAATTGTGGGTCTATGGCTATGATCTGGAAATGAATGTCCAGTTGTAACAATGGAAGTCTCCTGGTTCTCCATACCCAAAGAAGGCATGGCAAAGTCACAGCAAGATCAGGACCATGTTATCTGTTTTTTTGGTTGGTAAGGTGCCTACTTTCAAGGGGAATGAGGCATCATTTTTCTAAGTACAATGTTTCTTGTGTCTTCTTTATAAAAGTCTCTATTCTTCATATTCTATGGCTGGATACTTTCTGAATATATCTCCTGTGTGTGTAATATAAATAAATATATTTTTTAAATATACATATATAATGTTAAAGGTATGAGTTATGAAATAATGAAGTTTTTTTACTCGTGACTCTAATTGCAAGTGAAGTTAGTTCCAAAATTGGAATAGCGAAAATGGTTTTAACAGTGGCAAAATTGGCTCTTCAAGGAGACTGTTCAGGTAACTAAACAATAAATGCCTAGTCGTTTCTGAGCCAGGTACTATGTAAATTAAGATAATCGGCACACGTTTGGTTTAGCTGAGTGGACATATGCCAATTACTCATTTGACTGTTCAGATTCTAATGTATTTGTTTGACACTAACTTTTATGCATATTTTGCATTTATAAAGAATAGAGTCAAGATAGTATAATAGTTAAGAACATGGATTCCAGACTCAGGCAGGTGGGAATGAATGGTCAGTGTCTACATTCACCAACTACAAGTCCTCTGCCCTTGGGAAATTATTTACTCTTTTGATATCTAACTTTATTCAAGTGTAAAATATGAATATTTGCTGTATAGATTTTTTGTTTATTTATTATTTATTTTTTTAAATTTTATTTTAATCATTGTTCATGTACAGTTTTCTGTCTTTTACTCCCATCCCAGCCCACCCCCTATCCCTCCCCACCTCCCTCCCATTTCCACCCCCTTAGGTTTTGTCCATGTGTCCTTTATAGTTGTTGCTCTAAACCCTTCCCCTTTTCCCCTGAAATTCCCTCCCCTCTCCCCTCTGGTGACTGTCAGCCTGTTCTCAGCTTCAGTATCTTTGGTTATATTATGCTTGTTTGTTTGTTTTGTTGATAGGTTCCTGTTAAAGGTGGGATCATATGATATTTGTCTTTCACGTCCTCGCTTGTTTCACTTAGCATAATGCTCTCCAGTTCTATCTATGCTGACATGAAGGGTAGGAGCTCCTTCTCTCTTTCTGCTGCATAGAATTCCATTGTGTAAATGTACCATAGTTTCTTGATCCATTCATTTACTGACGGGCACCTAGATTGCTTCCAACACTTGGCTATTGTGAATTGTGCTGCTATGAACATTGGGGTGCATAGGTTGCTTTGGATTGGTGTTTCAGGGATTTTAGGACATAATCCTAGCAATGGAATTGCTGGGTCAAAAGGTAGATACACTTTTAGTTTTCTTAGAAAATTCCATACTGCTTTCTATAGTGGTTGTACCAGTCTGCCAGCACACCAACAGTGCACTAGGGTCCCCTTTTCTCCACAACCTCTCCAACACTTGTTGTTTGTTGCTTTGTTTATGATGGCCATTCTGACCAGTGTGAAATGGTATCTCATTGTGGTTTTAATTTGCATCTCTCTGATAGCAAGCGATATTGAGCATCTTTTCATGTGTCTCTGGATCTTCTGCATGTCCTCCTTGGAGAAGTGTCTGTTCATTTCCTTTGCCCATTTTTTAATTGGGTTGCTTGTCTTCTTAGAGTGGAGTCGTGTAAGTTCTTTATGTATTTTGGAGATTAAACCCTTGTCTGAGGTATCATTGGCAAATATGCTTTCCCATACAGTTGGCTATCTTTTTATTTTAAAACTCTTTTCTTTAGCCATGCAGAAGCTTTTTATTTTGATGGGATCCCATTTGTTTATTCTTTCCTTTATGTCCCTTGCTTTAGGGGACATATCAATAAAAATGTTGCTGTGTGAAATGTCTGAGATTTTCCTGCCTACATTCTCCTACAGGACTTTAATGGTGTCATGGCTTATATTTAAATCTTTTGTCCACCTTGAATTTATTTTTCTGTATGGTGTAAGTTGGTGCTTGAATTTCATTTTTTTGCATGTGGCTGTCCAGTTTGACCAACACCACTTGTTGAAGAGGCTATTTTTACTCCATTTTACCTTGTTGCCCTCTTTGTCGAATATTAACTGACCGTAGAGATTTGGGTTTATTTCTGTACTCTCTGTTGCATTCCACTGGTCCATGTGTCTGTTTTTGTGCCAGTACCAGGTTGTTTTGATTACAGTGGCCTTATAATACAGTTTGGTGTCAGGTATTGTGATCCCTCCTACTTTACTCTTCTTTCTCAAAATTGCTGCAGCTATTTGAGGTCGTTTATGGTTCTAATAAATTTTTGAAGTGTTTGTTCCATGTCTGTGAAATATGCCATTGGAACGTGAGTAGGTATTGCATTGAAACTGTATATTGTTTTGGGTAGTATGGACATTTTGATGATGTTAATTCTTCCGATCCATGAACATGGTATATGTTTCCATTTGTTTGTGTCTTCCTTGATTTCTTTCTTCAGTGTTGTGTAGTTTTCTGTGTACTGGTCTTTTACCTCCTTGGTTAGGTTTATTACTAGGTATTTTATTTTTCTTTTTGCTATATCAAATGTTTTTTTTTCTTGATTTCTGTTTCTGCTGTTTCATTGTTGGTATTCAAAAATGCCTTTGATTTCTGGATATTGACTTTGCATCCAGCACTTTGGCCAAATTCATTTATTAGGTCAAACAACTTTTTGGCCGAGTCTATAGGATTTTCTATGTACACTATCATGTCATCTACAAACAATGATAGTTTTGTTTCCTGCTTTCCAATTTGGATGCCTTTTATTTCCTTTTCCTGTCTAATTGCTATGGCTAAGACTTCCAATATTATATTGAATAGAAGTGGTGAAAGTGGACAATCTTGTCTTGTTCCTGATCTCAGTGGAAAAGATTTTAGTTTTTTCCCATCAAGTATGATGTTGGCTATAGGTCTCTCATATATGGAATGCTCCCTCTATTCCCACTTTGCTGAGTGTTTTTAACATAAATGAGTATTTTACCTTATCAAATAATTTTTCTGCATCTATTGATATGATCATGTGATTTTTTTTTGCTTTTGTTTATGTGATGTATTATATTTGCTGATTTGCAAATATTTAATCATCCTTGCATTCCTGGGATGAATGACACTTGGTCATGGTGTATCATCTTTTTAATGTATTGTTGGATGCAGATTGCCAATATTTTGTTGAGGATTTTAGCATCTATGTTCATCAGCAATTTTGACCTGAAGTTTTCTTTCTTTGTTGTGTCTTTATCTAGTTTGGGGATTAGAATGATGCTGGCTTCATAGAAAGAATTTGGGAGTTTTTCATCATTTTGGATTTTTTGGAAAGTCTGTGAAGGATAGGGGTTAGCTCTTCCTTAAATGCTTTGTAGAATTCTCCTGTGAAACCATCTGGTCCAGGGCTTTTGCATGTCAGGAGTTTTTTGAATACTGCTTATATTTCATCTGCTGCTATCAGTCTGTTCAGGCTTTCTGCTTTTTCTTCATTGAGTTTTGGGTGATTATATTTTTCTAGAAACTTGTCTATTTCACCTAGGTGTTCAAATTTCTTGGCATACAGTTCTTCATAGCAATTTCTTACAATCCTTTGTATTACTGTGGTGTCAGTTGTAATCTCTCCTCTTTCATTTCTGATTGCATTTATTTGGGTCCTCTCTCTTTTTTTCTTGATGAGACTGCTTAAAGGCTTGTCAATTTTATTTATCTGTTCAAAGAACCAGCTGCTGGAATCATTGATTCTTACAATTGTACTTTTAGTCTCTATGTCATTTAATTCTGTTCTGATCTTGGTTATTTCCTTCCTTCTACTTGCTCTGGGCTGTCCTCGTTGTTGTTCCTCAAGTTCTTGTAGGCATAGGGTTAAGTTGTTTGTTTGAAATGTTTCTATCTTTTTAGGTAGGCCTGTATCACTATGAACTTCCCTCTGAGTTCTGCCTTTGCTGTGTCCCATAAGTTTTGGGTTGTTGTGAGTTCATTTTCATTTGTTTCCAGAAACTTTTTTATCTCCTCCCTAACTTCATTCTTGACCCATTCGTTGTTTAATAGCATACTATTCAAGCTCCCTGTTTTGGGGTTTTTCTCCTTGGGGTTGGTTTCTAGTTTTAGCCCCTCATGGTCAAAGAAAATGCTTGGTATGATTTCAATTTTCTTGAATTTGTTGAGGCTTGTTTTGTGTTCTATCATGTGGTATATCTTTGAAAGTGTTCCATGTGTATTAAAAAAGAATGTGTATTTAGTTTCTTTGGGATGGAGGGCTCTATATATATCATTTAAGTCCATTTCATCTAGAGTGTTGTTCAATGCCACAATATCTTTGTTGATATTTTGTTTAGAAGATCTGTCCATTTTTGACAGCGGAGTGTTAAAATCCCCTATTATTGTGTTGCTGTCAATATCTTTCTTGAAGTCCTCTAAGATTTTCTTGATGTATCTAAGTGCTCCTATGTTGGGTGCATATATATTTACAATGTTTATGTCTTCTTGGTGAATTGTTCCCTTGAAAATTATGAAGTGACCTTCTAGGTCTCTCTTTATGGCTCTTCTTTTGAAGTCTATTTTGTGTGATGTGAGTATTGCTACCCCGGCTTTTTTTTCCTGTCCATTTGCTTGGAAAATTTGTTTCCAGCCCTTCACTTTTAGTCTGTGTAGGTCTTTTGTCCTGAGGTGGGTCTCTGTAGGCAGCATATGTGTGGGTCATGCTTTCTTATCCATTCAGCTATTCTATGTCTTTTGATTGGAGCATTTAATCCATTTAAATTTAAGGTTATTATTGATAGGTACTGATTCGTTGCCATTTTCGTACCTGTGTTCCTCTGTCTCTCTCTGTCCCTCTCCCTCTCCCTCTTCCTTTCTCTTTCTTTCTTCCTTCCTTTCCTTAAAGCAGTCCCTGTAGCAACTCTTGCAGCACTGGTTTTGTAGAGGTGTATTCTTTTAGACTTCTTTCGTCTGAGAAGCTCCTTATTTGGCCTTCTATCTTGATCAAAAGCCTTTCTGGGTAAAGTAGTCTTCGTTTTAGGCCTTTGGTTCTCATTACTTGGAATATTTCTTGCCATTCTCTTCTGGCTTGGAGCATTTCCATTGAGAAGTCAGCTGCTAACCTTATTGGGGCTCCCTTGTATGTTACTTCCTTTTTCTCCCTTGCTGCCTTTAAGATTCTCTCTTTGTCTTGGAGTTTTGTCATTTTAATTATGATGTGTCTTAAAGTGGACCTGTTTGGGTTCCTCTTGATTGGGACTCTCTGTTTTTCCTGGATTTGTGTGACTTTTTTCTCTCATCAAATTAGGGAATTTTCTATCATTACTTTTCCAAATAGATTTTCTATCCCTTGCTCTTACCTCTTCTGCTTCTGGTATCCCTATTACATGGATATTATTACATTTCATATTGTCTTGCATTTCTCTTAATCCCTCTTCATTCTTTCTGAGCCTCTTTTCTTTTTCTTGCTCTTTCTGGATGTTTTTTCTACTTGGTCCTCCAACTCACTGATCTGATCTTCTGCTTCATCGATTCTGCTTTTCATTCCTTCCACTATGTTCTTCAGTTCAGAAATTGTATTTTTCATTTCCTCTTGGACCTTGTTGACAGTTTCTATTTCCTTTTTCATGTTGATATAGTTTGCAGTGAGTTCATGGTAGCTTCCCTGTAGTTTCTGGTAGCTCATTGAGAGCTCATGGAGCTTACTGACAACCATTGCTTTGAACTCAATATCTGATAGTTGCGTTGCCTCTGTTTCATTTAGCATTCTTTCTGGGGCTTCCTCCTTTCCTTTCATTTGGGGATTGTTTCTTTGTCTTCCCATTGTTTGTGAGGCTCTTCCTTTTAGCCTCAGCTTCTTAAATTGATCTGTTCTAGCTCCCTGGGTTTATGGAGTGAACTTCTGTGGTAGAATACCTGTAATATTCAGTGGTGCTGTCTCCTTCAGGTATCCTGTTGTTCACAGCTTCCACTGCCTCAGCTGTTGAACTGCCCCCTCTTTGAGACTGACTCTGGTTTTTTCATAGTTCCAGGTTTGTTTTTTTTTTTTTTCTTTCCTTTTTTTTTCTTCTTTTTTGTCTTTCTTGTGGTTATTTAAAAAGAGAGAAGAGGAAGAAAAAAATGAAAAAAGATGGAAGAAAATAAAAAAAGAGGAAGGAAGAAGAGATAAAATTGGAAATAAAAGAAGAAGGAATAAAACAACAGGGAATTAATGAGAAGCAAAAAGAGTAAAAAAGATAAAAATAATAAAAAGTAATAAAAAATTATTTAATAAATTAAAAACAAAACAAAACAAAAAAACTGTTGCTGTTTTCAGACTTGCCAAGCCAGTTTTTCTGGTCTAGCTGGCTCCAAAGTCCCAGGGGTGATGGTATTGCTTTTCTTGCTGTTCAGCACTCAGTTATCTTTGGGCTACTCTCCCCAGGGCTAGCCGGGCACTCTCCTCAGAGCTAGTCCAGCGCCTCTCTGCACAGGGCCTCAGGCGTATATTCTGAGCCTCCTGGGGAGTATGCAATTTCCCGAGTCTATGGGTGTGAGCTCGGGTCTCCTGCATATTGTGTGCCTACCCTGGTTGCACGTGGGTGCCGATTGTTGAGCAGCTGTCTCTGATGATGCTGGGGTGCCAATTGTCATATGGTCCTTGTGGAGGAATTCTTAGACTTAATGTAAAATTTGATGCAAATTTGTTGCTCTACTTGCTCAGTCATTTTGAATGTGGTGACCACACAGTACTCATGCTCCCTCAATGACGTCTACTGTGCCCATCAACTAGTACAGTAAAGTCATCATTGTTCACTGACACACATTACAGTCCACTCTCCTTGGCTGCCAGGTTACATCCATGTTGTGAAAACCATTTTTGTTATATTAACAATGGCTGGGCTTTTTCTGGATAGAATATCTCTATATATATACACACACACACACACACATACACACATACATATATATCTATATATCCATATAGATACATATATCTATATAGCTATATATCTATATATATACCTATCGTTTGATTACCAAAAATTAGTTGTCATATTTTCCTCTTATGTGTGTGTTTTCAATAATTATATTTAATTTAAAAGAATTATCATCATCTTGAATGGCGGGTTCTGAAAGAAATTTCAAAAGAATTTAAGGAATTAAAACACCATGCCTTTCCTAAGCATAGCCTCTAAATACACCGCATTTAGGAACTATGCTTTGAATTAAGTATGAGCACTAAAACTGTGTTAAGAAGCATATGTTACTTTGGTCTTTACTTGTATACATTGTATTCATAGCCTGTATATGCTTTAAAAAATTGAGTTATATGCACTTAAAGTGTATGATGTGTTCAGGAGACTAACAACCACATACCAGAACAGCATTTATCGGCTGAAAGGCTGGTCTGGGTGATAGCACACATCAGAGGCACCCCTTTGGAGCTGTGTCAATTTGCAGCCCAGTCAACATGATGACTGTCATAGCTTCTGCTTCTGGGTGTTTGCTTTCAGGCATTTTGGCAAATGCACCAACAATGGCCTGATGACTTAAATCATTTTCCTTAGAAGGCACTTGGCATACAAAAAGGTTTTTGAGGACTTTTAAAAAAGAAATAAAATGAAGATGTTGCTAAAAGCTATCTTAGATTCACAAGTCTGGGAGGAAAGCAGACTTCCAACTTAAAAATCAGCATTAACTAGCCAAATACTTTGCTTTGTCATGGAAGCAGGAGATGCTGGCATGCAGCTCCATGTGTTTGCACTATAGGCACTGCTAAAAAGGAGGCCAGGCCTTCAGTTTAGGAAGACATAGGTTCTTGGGAGAAAAAGCCATTTTAATTATTGCATTCATTTTCTAGGAATGTAATCCCCAACAGCAGGGAATATTTGGAAATAGTTCTCAGTGACTGTATTTAGTTGAAAAAACTCAGAATATGGGAGCATTAATGTAGAGTGTACCCAAATAAAGGGTTGCCAAACCAGGACTACAATAACAATGTTTACTTGGTGTGGCTATTTAAGTCTTTATGAAGAGTTATAATGAGAGAGATCATTATGATGATATCAAAATAGTGGGTGAGGTGAGTCTGATGTTATTTCTACCTCACTAGTGAAGTGGGAAACTCTGCAACAGGTGTGATGAAGAGAATCATCACCACTTTTTTGTGCATTGTTCACTTCTTTTCTTCTTGAAGTAAATTTTGCTCATTTTCTTCTATGTGTTCAAAAATTGGTCCTTTCCTGTGTTAGCATGTACTAAGATGAGGTACTACAGGCACATCATTGGGCCTATGAGCCTTTTAGGGATGTGTGTTCTGGTTGAAGCTTGGGTAAAAGTAATAATATTAACAATAACAATAATATGGATGGAATGTTTACTCTGTACTGGGCATGACGTAAGAGTTTTATACCCATTAACTCTTCTGATCCTGACACCACCTCTGGGTTAAGTACTTTAATAACCACCATTTTACATACATTGAACCTGAGGTATATAGAAGCAAAGTGATTATCCTAAGTAGCAGAGTGGGGTTATTCCCCAGGAGTGTGGGAGAAACATACTCCCTGCACTGCCTCTCACACATGTGTTCAGTAACATAGCATTCTGGAAAGAACCTTCAAGCTTTCTGTGGTAGAGAGCCCAAAAGTCTGTTAGAACAGGGGTCCTCTCTGTTCAACCTCCCAGTCAGAGGAAATAGCCAAGGTCCAGAGTAGGGGGCATCCATTTAATGGAGGAACTGGAAGCTGGCAGATGTGGATGAAAACCAGATATGAGACAAAGGTGGCACAAGAAAGAGAAGCAGCACTTGGAGCCTTACAGGCCAGGTCCAAGTTTCGGTCATTATCCTCAGAACATGGGAAGCCAATAAAGCATTTAGCTAATTAAAACTTTTAAAAGTTCACTCTGGAAGCAATTACAGAACATCTGAAATGCAAGAGGAAGATTAGATGCCAGGAGAAACTTGAGGCAGATTCAGTGTCTGAGGGAGTGATGAGGGGTCTTAGATTAAAGGGTTGCTGGTGCAGGAATGCACTGTGAAGCCCAAGCAGCCCCAACCCTCCTTCTGGCCCAAACTCTGAAACCAGCTATGCCTGCTTGTTGATGTGGAGACACTCTGCATATGACACTTGGGGTTATGGGTGATTTCTTTCCATTCCAATTTTTAAAGCAAAGTTCTATTTGTTTTAGATGAAATTTTTGGCTTTTAGTCTTGAACATGACTTAGGCCAGTTGAAACTTAAAAGAAAGTAACAGAAAAAAATTGCATGTTAAATTTGGCATAATAAAATATGCAAATAAAAGCTCTGGCCTGTGTGGCTCAGTGATTGAGCACCAGCCTGTGAAGCAAAGGGTCACTGGTTCGATTCCCAGTCAGGGCACATGCCAGGGTTGCAGGCCCGGTCCCCAGTAGGGGTCACTATAAAGTCAACCACACATTGATGCTTCTCTTCTCTTTCTCCTTCCCTTCTCCTCTCTCTAAAAATAAATAAATAAAATCTTTAAAAATACATAAATAATGGAATTGGTAATTTGTTGTCTTGGGTTCCCTCCTTGTATAATAAAAAAAAATAAAGTAAAATATGCTGTGAAACTACAATGAAAAATTTAAACCAACAATGTCATCAGTCTGTTTACTGAGATCAACCTGATATATGACTTCAATATTTTTAAAAGGGTTAGGATCATTTTCTATGTAAATCTGCATTGCATCATTAGTTTTCAGGTAGTTGAAAAACTGTAGTGTAATATGAAATAATTTTGACTTGATAAATTTCCTATGTGCATTTAATTTGCTAGTTTAATAATATTTGCACAAAAAGTCTGAATTATGTCTAATTTTTCTTAATAGCAAAAATACTTGTTACAGAGCAACTAGAAAGGTTCTCGAGACTGGCAAAACACTTCCAAAGTCTCACTTTCTCGAACCTGAGGGGTCAGTCTTCCACGGGCAATTAAGATCCCGGACGAGCCCCCCAAAACTGTTACCAAGCAACAGAAAAGATCCGTTATTGTTCGACGCCTTATAGAAAGATGTCTCTCAAAGCCAGAGATTTGTGAAAAGGAAAGGAAATGTTTATTTAATGCTACACAGAGTTAAAGTAGGAACCTAACATCTCCATTGAAATATCAAAGTCCTTCAGGATACCCACAGAAGCCCACAGTGCCTCCTATCTCCCTCTGCCCTAAGTCAGGGTACCGTAATTGCAAGGAAGAGAAGCACACGT